>PISW01013865.1:0-23968 GCA_004023785.1 Mungos mungo
GAGAGAGAGAGAGAGAGAGAGAGAGAGAGAGAGAGAGAGAGAGAGAGACATCAGTTGGGGGACTGACTTCAGCCCAGGTCATGGATACAAGCCCTGTGTCAGGCTCTGAGCTGTGCTTAGGATTTTGTGTCTTCCTGTCTCTCTGTACCTTCCTGCTTATGTTCTGTCTCTCTCAAAAAGAAATAAACATTTAAAAGCATTATATAAGAAAAATCTCCCAACAAATTAGAGTCCAGGACCAGATGGCTTTCCAGGGGATTTCTAACAAATATTAAAAGAAGAGGTAACACCCCTTCTCTTGAAGCTGTTTCCAAAAATTTAAATGGAAGGAAAACTTCTAAAATCATTCTACTATGCAAGCATTACTTTGATTCCAAATCGAAAGACCCCACTATAAAGAACTGAAGAACAATTTTCTTGATGAAAATGAATGCAAAATTTCTCAAAAAGATAATAGCAAACTGGATCCAAAAATACACTAAAATAAGTACTCACCATTAACAAATGGGATTTATTCCTGGTATGCAAGGCTGGTCCAGTATCTGCGTATCAATAAATGTGATACATTATATTTATAAAAGAAGGATAAGAAGGACATGCTTCTCTCAATAGATGCAGAGAAGGCATTTGACAAAATACATCATCATTTTTTGATAAAAACAAAAAGCTTAAGAAAGTAGGAATAAAAGGGTCATACCTAAATATCATAAAAACTATATATGAATGATCAACTGTTAATATCATCCTCAACAGGGAAAAAGTGAGAGCTTTCCTCTTAAGGTCAGGAACATTACAAGGATGTCCACTCTCAACACTGTTATTCAAAATTGTGTTGGAAATCCTAGCCTCAGCAATTGGATAACACAAAGAAATAAAATGCATACACATCGACAAAGAGAAAATAATCAAACTCCCAATCTTCACAGATAGCATGATACTTTATTTGGAAAACCCAAATGACTCCACCAAAAAACTGCTAGAACTTATCTATGAATTCCGCAAAATCGCAGGATATAAAATCAAGGCACGGAAATTGGTTGCATTTCTATATACCAATAATGAAGAAGCAAAAAGAGAAATCAAAGAATCAATCCCGTTTACAACTGGAGCCAAAAAACACAAAATAGAAATAAACCTAACCAAAGAGGTGAAAAATCTATACATTGAAAACTGTGGAAAACTTATGAAAAAAATTTGAAGAAGACACAAAGAAATGGAAAAACATTCCATGCTCATGGATTAGAAGTACAAATATTGTTAAATGTCAATAGTACCCAAAGCAATCTGCATATACAAGGCTATCCCTCTCCAAATGACACCAGCATTCTTCAGAGCTAGAACAAAGTTTTAAAATTTCTATGGAACCAGAAAAGACCCCAAATAGCCAAAGTAATTATGAAAAAGAAAACCAAATTGGGAGGCATCACAATTCCGTACTTAAAGCTGTATTACAAAGCTGTGATCATCAAAATAGTATGTTACTGGCACAAAAGCAGACACATAGATAAATGGAACAGAAAATCCAGAAACGGACCCACAAATGTACGACCAACGAATCTTCAATAAACAAGAAATACCATCTAATGGAAAAAAGACAGTCTCTTTGGCAAATGGCATTGGGAAAACTGGACAGTGACATCAGAAGAATGAATCTGGACCACTTTCTTTCATCATACACAAAGATAAACTCAAAATGGATAAAGACCTAAATGTAAGACAAGAAACCATCAAAATCCTAGGGGAGAAAACAAGCAACACTCTTACTTGACATGTATCCAGAAGCAAGGGAAGCAAAAGCAAATATGAACTATTGAGACTTTGTGCAGATAAAATTTTCTGCACAGTGAAGAAAAAAAAAATCAGTGAAACCAAAAGGCAACTGAAAGAATGGAAGATGGTATTTGTAGACATATCAGATAAAGGGTTAATATCAAAAAATATAAAGAACTTATCAAACTCAAAACCCAGAAAAACATATGATCCAGTGAAGAAATGGCCAAAAGACATGAATAGACACTTATCTTATGAAGATATCCATATGGCTAACAGACACATCAAAAAATGCTCATCATCAGGGAAATACAAATCAAACCACAATGAAATACCATTCCTTGCCTGTCAGAATGGCTAAAATTAACACTCAGACAACAACAGATGTTGGTGAGGATGCAGAGAAAGAGGATCTCTTTCTGCACCGCTGATGGGAATGCAAATTCGTGCAGCCTCTCTGAAAAACAGAATGGAGGTTTCTCAAAAACTGAAAATTAGAACTGCCTTACAATCTATTACAAGATTAGATATTTATCCCTAGTATACAGCAGCATTAATTCAAAGGGGCAGGAGTACCCCAATGTTTATAGCAGCACTGTACACAATAGCCAAAGTATGAAAAGTGCCCAAGTGTCCATCAACTGATGAATGGATAAAGAATATATATATATATATATATATATATATATATGTATATATATGTGTATATATATATATATATATATATATATAGAGAGAGAGAGAGAGAGAGAGAGAGAGAGAGAGAGGGGAGGGAGAGGGAGGGAGAGGGAATTTTACTCAGCGATCCAAAAGAATGAAATCTTGTCATTGCAACAATGTGAATGGAACTAGAGGGTATTACACTAAGGGAAGTAAGTCAATTAGACAAAGACAAATATGACATGATTTCACTCATATGTAGAATTTAACATACAAAACAGATGAACATAAGGGAAGGGAAGCAAAAATAGTATAAAAACAGAGAGGGAGACAAATCATAAGGGACTCTTAAATACAGAGAACAAACTGAGGGTTGCTGGAGGGGTGTTGGGTAGAGAAATGGGCTAAATAGGCAAGGGGCATTAAGGAAGATATTATTGGGATGAGCATGAGGTGTAATATGTAAGTGATGAATCACTAAATTCTATTCTTGAAATAATTATTACACTATAAATTAAATAATAAAAACCTGCTGAGGTACATATCCTTTCTCTTCAATGATTTTCTTAAATGTATCTGAAAACTCATCTGCTATCTCCTGATTGACAGAAGCTGCTTTTTTTTGTTATCCTGACATTTTTTAAGCCAAATCGCCTTCTAAATTTATCAAACTACTCCTTATTGGCATTAAATTCTTTAGCTTTAGACTCTTCATCTTCCTTTTGCTTTTTTCTCATATAATGGCTTCATTTTTCCTCGAATTATATTATTATGGATAGGTATGCCTTTTTAATAACTATCCTGCACCCACATAAAAACTGCATTTTCAATACAAGATAAAATAGTGTTTTTCAAAAGTGCAAGGTTTTTACATTTGTGGCATAATGTCAGCAATGGCTTTATGAGTTTTCTTTTTTTTTCCATAAAGTCCTTTAAACTAGGTTCATTTGTCTTTAAATAGCAAGTAACTGTAGCTGCAGACCTAAATCTCTGATACTTATCAAGTAATTCATTTTTTTTGGTAATGTCATAACTTTTTCTCTAGTTCTTGGGAGCAATTACAGCATCACTAGTGGAATTTTGTATGAGTCTCATAGTGTTATTCAAGGTTTACTGTATTTCACTAAACATGATAAAAAATACACATGAACCACAAAGGATCACTTTTTAGTATGATGTACAATATACTAGATACAAATGCCTCATGCAGAAATTATTACCTCACACAGCATTTTAACATATGCACAATGTTGAGCTCAATGCAATAGCCACAGGAAATGGCTATGGAATTATAACAGTAGTATAGTATGTACTAAGTTAAATTTATACGGTGATGATTTAATATTACATTTTACATTTCTCTTAACTACATATAACTCCATATATTGTCTCTGTTTGAATACATACATTTTTTAAGGTTTATTCATTTATTGTGAGAGAGAGAGAGAGAGAGAGAGAGAGAGAGAGAGAGAGAGAGAGAACCATGAACAGGGGAAGGGCAGAGAGAGGGGGAGAGAGAGAATCCCATGCAGGCTCCAGACTGCCATGGGGCTCAATCTCAGAAACTGTAAGATCATGACCTGAGCCAAAATCAAAAGTCAGACATTTAACTGACTATGCCACCCAGGAGCTCCTGTATGCATACATTTTTATGAATTTTAATTTTATTACAGATTTGTGCCTATTTTGTGGTAGCAGATAATAAAATAGACTAGTCTCTATGTGTATTTTATGAATGCATGTTAACACCTAGCTTTTTCATATATTTTCAATATTTCTAGGATACATGATTAATCCTCAAGTTATTTGAAATTGTCACAGATCTCAAAAACATTTTCCAATATATTTACTGGAAAAAAAAACCCTGCATATAAGTGGACTCAGGGAGTTCAACTCAAAGGTAAACTGTATTCAGTTTTAGGGGAAGTTCAATGTTCCTTAGATTTATGCTACATCTACTTGGCTTATAGTGTTGGTCAGGTCTTCTATTTCTTGTTGATAGTCTCCCTAGTAGCTCTATTCATCACTGATAATCAGTTATTGAATTCTTTAACTTTTATTATTATACTTTTTATTTTTCTCTTAATTTCTGTTAGTTTTTGCTTTATGTATTTTGGTACTCTGTTAATAAGCATATATATATTTATAGTGGTTATGCCTTCCTAATGGATTGATTCTTTTATCATTGCAAAATGTCCCTTCTTTTTTTTTTTGCATTTAGCCTATTTTATCTGATATTTATATAGATATTCTAACTCTCTTGTTATGGGTGTTTGTATGATACATGTTTTTCATCCTTTATTTTCAATCTACTCATGTTTATGACTTCTCTATACATCACAATTTGATTATTTTATCCAGTTTGACTATCTCTGTCTTTGGATTGGATTATTTAATCGATTTACATTTAATGTTATTTATATACAGTTGATTCTTGAATAGCACCAGGGTTAAGGGTACTGACTTTCTGTGCAGCTAAAAATCCATGTATAATTTTTGACTTCCCCAAAACTAAATGCCTACTGTTGACTGGTAACCTTAATGATAATATAAAACATATACTAATACATGTTTTGTACATGTATTATACACTGTATTCTAACAATAAGTAAGCTAAAGCAAAGAAAATATAATTTTAAATACTTAAGGAAAATACAATTATAATACTGTACTATATTTACCAAAAGTAGTCCATATATAAGAGGACCAATGTAATTCAAGCCCATATTCTTTTTTTTTTTTGCCTTGCAAATGCATCCTATATATTTTTTTTATTTTTTAATAGTTTATTGTCAAATTGGTTTCCATATAACCATATGTTTGCATTCATAGGTCAAGCCCATATTCTTAAAGAATTATCTATATTTGGGTTTTTATCTCCAATTTTGCTATTTGTTTTCATTATAATATGCCATGTTTTAATGTAAAAAAAATTTTCTAAACCAATACAGAATTTGGGAGAAAATACTATAACTACTAGTAGAATTGTAAATTGTACATGTTATGAAATTTTGGAAATAAATTGGCATTATATATCAATTGCCTCACAAATTTTCATACTATTTGATATCCCTATCCCATTTCCAGTAATATATCTTGAGACAGCATTCAAAAAGGTAGGTAAAGATATTTATAAGAAAATTATTTCTAATTATGGGACACTGGGAGCAAAATAAATTTTCATTACTATAGAAACATAAATTATAGTAATTTATAAGGTAGAAAATCATTCAGTTAAAAAATGTATATGAAAGTGTGTTATTATAATAAAATGTTCATGTTATAATATCAAATAAAAATTAAATACAATTTAATATAATATAATCTCAATTATACAAGTCTACACATATTATATATATGTGTGTGTGTGTATATATATATACATACATATATATATAAATATACATACACAAACGCATATATATATATATATATATATATATATGAGAAGAGAGAGAGAGAAGAAAATACACCACCAGAATTTGAACAGCTATCTTCAGGTCATTTTTATTTCTGCTTTATATGTATTTACTTTTCTGTAATTTGCATGTCATCACTTAATGATTAAATGTTTTGGATCATTAAAAATTTCTGATAATAGCTTATTTTTATGAAGTTTTAATTTCAGATACTATTCTAACACTGTGAATTACATGTTATTACTTATTTCATTATGTATGCATCAAACTAACTATAATGTGTAAAGTATTGTGCTAGGAGCTGAAGAAAATTCAAATATAAAGACATAACATTCCTAGAAGGATTACCATTCATTACAGGGTAGTCTTTTAAAATAATTTTAATGCAAAGCAGACATTTTTATATCAGTGTGTTGTAATATTTTGGGGCAGAGACCACACCTGGGCTCTGACATGTCAGCTTGATCCTAATATTAACATGTACAAAATGAATTGTTTGTACATTATTTGAATACCTTTCTAAACAACTTGCTAACTATCCTCCTAACACTACCACTGTCGCTTAGGCCAGGGAAAGTCATTCTGAAGAACACAGGAAATCTGGGCACTAGTCATATTCCTGTCAATTGTAAGTGTTCTGCCCTTAAGTAAACAATTGAATATTTTTTTAAAAAGCTGTTGAAAGCTTAAAGCATAATACAATATAAAAGAAAATTATCATTTATAAAATATACCTAGATGGTGGGGCACAGGATTTGAGAGGGTTTAATCCTAAAAAGCACTGGACATTAAATTTGGAAATAATCACTGCCCTATTTAGAACATGTTGGTTAAACAACAAAACACAACTAGGGGTGTCTGTGTGGCTCAGTCAGTTGAGCATTCAACTTCTGATTTCAGCTCAGGTCATGATCTCAGGGTTTGTGTGTTTGAACCCTGGATCAGGCTCTGTGCCACAGAGCCTGCTTAGGATTCTCTCTTTCCCTTTCTCTTCCCCTCTCCCACTTGTGTGCATCCTCACTCTCTCCTTCTCTAAATAAATAAATAAACTTAAAAAATTTAAACACAGTATAACTATTGTCTCCTGAGGAAGATGTCATTAAATTACTCTTTAGAACTTTAAGACATAAGTTTTTGTGGTAAATATAACTATTAATGTGGAAGAGGAGGCAATGATATTTTTGAACCAGGACAGTGTCCTAACTTTGGTTCAGTTACCAAATACAAACAGAAAATTTATTTAATGTTTCTTTAATAAAAGCCTCACTAGATTATGTGTTACACAAAATGACAAAAGGAACTGGGTGTATTTTCCCCCAATAAAGTCATAAAATGATAAGCAAGTAAAATAGCCTAGTTATAGCTCCATTTATTTCTAATCTCCAAAAAGAAAACTGTCTAGATAGAGTTTGAGAGTTTTTTGTTTTCTCTAAAGTTTGTCACAGAATCTGACAACTCTTTTTTTAGTATGTACTCAATGTTTTATTAATTAGTTAGTAAGTAGCTAATTATATGCATGTTATAAAGAAATTCACATGAAGAACCAGAAGACTCAGGTCTTCATTACTGTTTTTGTCACTAACAAGTTGTGACATTGGTCAAGACACTTTACCCATATGGAACTTGGCTTCTTCATCTGTAAAATGAGAGCATCAAATAGATGTTCTCTTGGTTGCTTTTCTGTAAAATGAGAGCATCAAATAGATGTTCTCTTAGTTACTTTTCAGTTCTGAAATTTGACTTGGGTGGTACCAAGAGAAGTCAGAGAATCCAACAATGCAGTAGATTTTTAGAAAATCATCATTAAACCTCTGAGGTGCTTTGGTAGCACTGGTCTAGACCAATCCTTCTGAAACTTAAATGTGCATACAATACTTGGGGGATATTAATAAATTGCATATTCTGATTCAGAGAGTCTGACATAAAACTTGAGATTCTGTATTTCCATTGAGCTTTCAGGGGATACCAGAGCTGCTGGTTCTTAACTATCAGATACCAGTCTTTGCCTTATTTAGGTAGCCTTTGTCTTCCCCACCTCCCAGAAGCAGGGTATAATATGGGGACTCATCTGCAGCACCAGGCTCTCATTAGTCATTTGGCCAACAAGACCCAGAATACATGGCACCTCAGAGGAAAGTCCTGGACATCTGTATGATTTCTGAGTTACAATATTTTTGACATCCACACTGACAACACTGAGATTCTGGGTTTTCTACAACCTGGTAGTTTTCCCAGGAATCCTAAATCTTCCTTTGGTATCCTGTAAGATTCAGCTTGTCTTGAATATACAGCATACTTATTTGGGACCATGAAATGTAGTCTAGCTCTTACTAGAGCTACAAGGATCTTCAGAAAAGAGGACCAGCTCCATATATCTTGTTCCCAGACTGGCTGGACATATGCCCTGAAAAGACATCTCCCAGAACTTTTCCAGTTGTATCCAATGTTGTGTTTTCATTTCACACATGGAATCTTGATTTTCAGAGCATTATTTGATAAAACTTCTGGCACATGATTATACTTGTCTATTACAATCTTCTGTGGCTTCTGAATGACATACCTTGAACTTTCCAGCTCCACTCAACACAATAGCCTTTGCAGAAGGTTGATTCCCTCCAAATTAGGTCTCATACACCTAAAAGAGGGCCCCACTACTGATTTCTCCTTTTTATTTGTTTGTTTCAATTTCTTATTTAAATTATAGTTAGTTAACATGTAGTGTAATACTGGTTTCAGGAGTAGAATTTAGTGATTTATTACTTACATAAAACAACCAATGCTCATCACATAAAGTGCTCTGCTTAATACGCATCACTTACTTATCCCATCCCCTGCTTGCCAGAGTCCAGCCCCGGCAGGTCCAGGGGTGTCCCGAAGGAGGGGTGGCATTGGCACGAAGGAATGGACACAGACAGCTCAGGTGGACCGATCTGGACAGTTTGTTGATTTTTCAGCAAGCTTATACATGCTTTCTACTCTCCATATATTTGCGTCAGGCTATTGTTTTTACTCTCAGAAAGTTCTCACGGAATTGATCCAAGAGAAAACTTTCTGGTTATTTCCTTGAGTTTCTGCTTTTCTACTTTAAAGAATTAATCATTAATCTTACTATTTCTATGACTGACAAGCTAGAGGGGTGGTTAGTTTTTATATTATTATTCCAATTGTTTTAGTCGATACTGGTAGAGCTAACTGAAATTGGTAGAGCCTATTCTTAAGAGAAATTGGAGCATGACTGCTTTCTTGGTAACTACCCACTGTAACCTACTGCAGGGACATGTTTTCTTCAAAGTGCCCTTACTGATTAACTGATTGCTAAGTTGCAAGGAAAGGCCCAATAAGAAAAATTTTGAACTGATTGAATAAGCTGATTGATTAGAAGAAGGGATATCGGTAGCTTCACTTTCAGAGAACTGCTTTGTGCTCTTCTCTTGTCAGCACCCTGGGCTTTGCCATCAGGTGGGTGATGAAGATTGGCTCCCAACACCTACTCATCTCTGTTCCATCAACCCTCAGTTTGTTTTCTATAGGTAAGAGTCTTCTATGGTTTTCCTCCTTCTCTTTTATTTTCCCTGTTCCTTTGTGTTCATCTGTTTTGTTTCTTAAATTCCACATATGAGTGAAATCATATGCTATCTGTTCTCTGACTGACTTGTTTCGCTTAGTATAGTACACTCTAGCTCCATCCACATTGCTGTAAATGACAAGCTTTCATTCTTTTTGAGGGCTCAGTAATTTTCCATTTTCCGTACACGCACACACACACGCGTGCACGCGCGCACACACACACACACACACATATGTGTGTGTGTGTGTGTGTGTGTGTGTCACTTCTTCATCTGTTTATCAGCGAATAGATTTGTGGTATCACTCCATAATTTGGCTATTGTTCATAATGCTACTATAAACATCAGTAAGATTGTGTCCTACAAAATTTGTATTTTTGTGTTCTATGGGTAAATACCTGGTAGCTCAAATACTGGATCACAGAGCAGTTCTATTTTTTTAAATTTTTGAGTTAACTCCATACTGTTCTCCAGAATTACTGCACCAGTTTGCATTCCAAAAAAAGTATAAGTAGGCTCCCCTTTTTTCTGCATCCACACCAAAATCTGTGGTTTCCTGTTATTAATTTTAGCCATTGTAACAGGAGTGAGGTGGTATCTCATTGTAGTTTTTACAGTTTTTACTTATATTTCCCTGATGATGACTGATGAGAGTCTTTTGATTGGTCTGTTAGCCATCTGTATGTAGTCTTTGGAAAAGTCTCTATTTAGGTCTTCTGCCCATTTTTTTAACTGGGCTATTTTTTTGGTTGTTGAACTTGATACATTACTTATAGATATTGAACACTAACCTTTTATCATATATGTCATATTAAAATATCTTCTCCCTGTCCATAGGTTACATTTCAGATTTATTGATTGTTTCAGTCGCTGTGCAGAAGCTTTTTACCTTGATGAAGTCCCAACAGGTCGTTTTTGGTTTTATGTCCCTTGCCTCAAAAGATGTGTCTATTAAGAAGTTTCTACAGCCAATATCAAAGAGGTTGCTGCCTGTGTTCTCTAGGATTTTGATAGTTTTCTGTCTCACATTTAGGTATTTCATCCATTTTGAATTATTTTTGTGTATGGTGTAAGAAAGTGGTCTAGTTTCATTCTTCTTCATGTTGATGTCCATATTTCTCAACCCCACTTTTTGAAGAAGATTTTTTCCATTGGATATTATTTCCTGCTTTGTTGAAGATTAGTTGACCATCTAGCTGTGGATCCATTTCTGTGATCTCTTCTGTTCCGTTGATTTATGTGTCTGTTCTCACACCAGTATCATACTATCTTGATGACTACAGCTTTGCAATGTAGCTTGAAGTCTGGAATTGAGATGCCTCCAGGTTTTCTTTATTTTTTCAAGATTGCATCGGCTATTTGCAGTCTTTTGTGGTTCCAGACAAATTTTGGGATTGTTTGTTCTAGTCCTTTGAAAAATGCTGTTGGTATTTTGATAGGAATTGTTTTAAATGTGTAGATTCCTTTGTGTAGTATTGACATTTTAAGAATATTTGTTCTTCTGACCCATGAGCATGAAATATTTTTCCATTTTGGTGTATCACCTTTATTGTTTTCATATATGTTCTATAGTTTTCTGAACACATATCTTTTAACTTTTTGGATAGCTTTATTCCTATGTATATTTTGGTTTTGTTGTAATCATAAATGGGACCCATTCCTTGATTTCTATTTCTGCTGCTTAATTTTGGAGTACAGAAATGCAACAGATTTTCATAAGTTTTGTTTCATATGATTTTCATATGCCACTTTCTGTGAACAGCACATGGGAGAAGAATTAGGCACAAGCAAGTCAGCTGCAAAAGAGAAAGGGAGCAGGGGACGACAGATTATAACAACTGTCGCCCTGAACAACTCCACAGTCCCATATTTATTGAGAATATGATATTTAATCAATGCCAAGATTGTTGTTGGTGATCAGAGAGTGACTTCATGAGAAAAAACAGAACTTGCTCAGGCAGTTACGTTATGGTTGATCAGGCATAATCAATAAGTTTCATATAAACAAGTGGTCTCTGAGGAAGCAAAGTCGACACAAAAGGAACAGGAAGCGTTCCGCCCAGGGTGGGCCAGGCGTTCCCGGCTTCCTGGCTCCCATATCATAAATCAAACGCTTTCCCAGAGAAACATTACAATGCTTAATTTCTTAAAGCTATATTAATTATTTATTAATCATTGTATAGTTCTGTGTACTGTTTTTCTCCATAACTACAGCTTTTGGGTCATGTTGTTCTGAGGGGTCGCCACAGATTTCATATATTGCAACTTTGATGGATATGTGTATCAATTCTACCAATCTTTGGTGGAATATTTTGGGTTTTCTATAGAGAGTATCATTGATCTGTGAATAAAGTTTGGCTTCTTCTTTGTCAATTTGAATGACGTTTACTTATTTTTGTTGTCTGATTGCTGAGGCTAGGACTTCCAGTATTATGTTAAATAACAGTGGTGAGAGTTGACATCCCTGTATTCTCCATGACAGAGAATGAAACCTCTCAATTTATCTCTGTTGATGATTATATTGTCTGTGGGTCTTTCATACATGGCCTTTATGATGTTGATGTAACTTCCTTATCCTTACTTTGCTGCGGGGATTTACCAAGAATGGATGTTGCATTTTTTCAAATGCCTTTATGGATCTATTGAGAGGATCATATGGCCCTTATCCTTTCTTTTATTACTGTGGTGTATCACATTGCTTGTTTTGTGAATATTGAAACAACCTTGCATCCCACTTGATTGTGGTGGTTAATTATTTTAATATGCTATTGGATTCCATTTTCTAGTATCTTGTTCAGACTTTGGCATCCAAATTCATCAGGAAGTTGGCCTTGAATTCTCTTTTTTTAGAGGGTCTGTCTCTGGTTTTGTAATCCAAGTAAAGCTGGGCTTGTAGAATAATTTTGGAAGTTTGCCTACCATTTCTATTTTTTGGAACAGTTTAAAAAGTGTAGGTATTAAATCTTCAGATGTTTGGTAGAATACTCCTGGAAAGCCATCTGGCCCTGGACTTTTGTTCATTGGAAGATTTTTTTTTACTACTGATTCAATTTTTTGCTGGTTATAGGTATGTTCAAATTGTCTCTTTCATCCCTTTTCTCTTTTGACAGTTTGTATGCTTCTATGCATTTATCCATTTCTTCCAGATTGCCAGAATTGTTGACATATTGTTTTTCGTAATGTTCTCTTATAATTGTGTGTGTTCTCCTCTTTCATTCATGATTTTATTTATCTGAATCCTTTTTCTTTCACTCAATAATTCTGGCTAGTAATGTTCAATTTTATAATCATTGAAGGAAGCCTCTCCTAGTTTCAATGACATGTTCTATTGTGTTTTTCCCTATATCATTTATTTCTGCACTAATGTTTATTATTTCTTTTCTCTGCTGGCTTTAGGCTTTATTTTTTGTTCCTATTCTAGCTCCATTACATGTAAGGTTAGGTTGCATATTTGAGAATTTTCATGCTTCTTGAGGTAGGCCTGTATTGCTTTATACTTCCCTCTTAAGACTTCTTTTTGTGCATCCCCAAAGTATTGAATGGCCATGCTTTCATTTTCATTTGCTTCCATTTTTGTTCTCCTTTATTCACTGGATAACCCATCCATTTTTTAGTGGCATGTTGTTTAACCTCCATGTATTTGTGGTCTTTCCAATTTGTTTTTCTTGTGGTTGACTTCAAGTTCTGTAGTGTTGAGGTCAGAAAATATGCATGGTATGGCGTCAATATTTTTGAATTTGTTCAGGCCTGATTTGTGACCTAGTATGTGATCTATTCTGAAGAATGTTTTGTGTGCCCTCAGACAGAATATGTATTCTATTGCTTTAGGAAGAAATTTTCTGAATATTTCTGTTAACTTTATCTGTTTCAGTGTACCACTCAGAGTCATTGTTTCCTTGTCGATTTCTTTCTTAGATGATTTATCCATTGCTGGGACATGTTAAAATCTGCTAATATTGTATTGTTATCAATGGGTTTCTTAATATTTGTTATTAATTGGTTTATATAATTGGGTACATCCAAGTTGGGTTATATATATTTACATTTGTTAAACCTTCTTGTTGGATAGACCTTTTTATTATAATATAGTTCCCTTTCTCATCTCTTGCAGCAATCTTTGGTTTAAAATCTAGTTTGTCTGAATATAAATATGATTGCTCCAGCTTTTGAGTCTTTTTCTACCTCCATTGGCCTGGTAAATGGTTTTCCATTCACTCACTTTCAATATGCATGTGTACTTATATCTGAAATGAGTCTCTTGTGGACAGCATATAGATGTGTCCTGTTTTTGTTGTTGTTGTTGTTCTTCTTCTTTTGTGTTGTTTTGTTTTTTATCCATTCTGATACACTATGTCTTCTGATTTGAGCATTTAGTCCATTTATATTCAGAGTGATTATTGTTAGGTATGAATTTAATGTCATTGTATTACTTGTAAAGTTGGTGTTTCTGAAGATTTTCTCTATTGCTTTCTAGTCTTTGTCACTTTTGGTCTTACTTCCCCCTTTAAAATGTCCCCTTTAATATTACTTCAGGGCTGGTGTAGTCATCATGAACACCTTTAGTTTTTCCTTGTCTGGAAAATATTTTATCTCACCTTCTATTCTGAATGACATGACAGTCTTGCTGGATAAACTGTTCTTGGCTGCATATTTTTCCCATTCAGTATATTTAATAAATCATGTCACTCCTTTCTGGCCTGCCAAGTTTCTGTGGGGATATCTGCTGCTAACCTGATTTTTCTTCCCTTATAGGATACGGATTTATATTGCCTTACTGCTTTAGGATAGTTGGTTTATTTCCGTATTTTGCAAAATTTTTTATGCTATGTCTAATTGCTGGTCTTCTTTTATGGACTTTGAAGAGAGCTGTCTGTGCCTCCTGTATTTGAATATCTGTTTCCTTCCCCAGTTTAGGGATGCTTTCAGCTATAATTTGCTGGAATAAAGTTACTGCACCCATTTTTCTCTTCTTCTTTTGCATCTCCTACAATACTAATGCTATTATCCTTTATGGAGTCAATGTATTCCCTATATATACATTCATGATGCAATATTTTTCTTTCACTTTCCTTTTCGGCTTCATTATTTTCCCTATTTTTATGTTCTATATAACTTATCTGCTCCTCTGCTTCTTCCATCCTTGTGACCATTGTATTCAGTCGAGTGTGCATCCTGGTTATAGCATTTTTTATGTCCTCCTAAATTCATATTTGTGGTAGTGGACTCCTTGTTGTCTTCTATGATTTTCTCAGGCCTAGCTAGTATCCTTTACTTTTTGGTTAAATATATTTTTATGTATAATTTATTGTCAAATTAGTTTCATTAAAACACCCAGTGCTCATGTCAACAAATGCCCTCCTCTATACCCATAACCCACTTTCCCCTCTCTCCACCCCCATCAAACCTCAGTTTGTTCTCAGTATTTATGAGTATCTTATGGTTTGCCTCCCTTCCTCTCTGAAAAATTTCCCCACCCCCTCCTGCATGGTCTTCTATTAAGTTTCTCATGTTTCACATATGAGTGAGAACATATGATATCTGTCTTTCTATGACTAATTTATTTCACTTAGTATAATGGATTCCTGTTAAATCCATGTTACTGCAAATGGCCAGATTTTATTCTTTTTCATTGTCATGTGGTACTGAATTGTATATATAAACCACATCTTCTTTATCTATTCATCAGTTGATGGACATTTAGGCTGTTTCGATGATTTGGCTACTGTTGAAAGTTCTGCTATAAACATTGGGGTACATGTGCCCATATGCATCAGCATTCCTGTATCCCTTGTGCAAATTCCTAGCAGTGCTATTGCTGGGTCATAGGGTAGATCAATTTTTAATTTTTTGAGGAACCTCCACACTGTTTTGCAGAGCAGCTGCACCAGTTTGCATCACCACTAACAGTGTAAGAAGGTTCCTGTTTCTCCACATCCTTGCCAGGATCTATAGTCTGCCGAGTTGTCCATTTGAGTTATTCTGATTGGCCTGAGGTGGTATCTCACTGTGGTTTTGATTTGTATTTCCCTGATGATGACTGACATTGAGCATTGTTTCATATATCTGTTGGCAATCTGGATGTCTTCTTTGGGGTAGTGTCTATTCATGTCTTCTGCCCATTTCTTCCCTGAATTATTTGTTTTTCAGGTGTGGAGTTTTGTGAGTTCATTATAGATTTTGGATACTAGACCTTTATCTGATATGTCATTTGGAAATGTATTTTCCCATTCCGTTGTTCGCCTATTAGTTTTGTTTATTGTTTCCTTTGCTGTGCAGACGATTTTGCTCTTAAAGAGGTCCCAGTAGTTAATTTTGATTTTAATTCCCTTTCCTTTGGAGGTATGTTGAGAAAGAAATCCCTGCGGTTGAGGTCAAGAAGGTTGTTTCCTGCTTTCTCCTCTAGGGTTTTGATGGTTTCCTATCTCACATTAAGGTCCTTAATATATTTTGAGTTTATTGTTGTGTATAGTGTGAGAAAGTGGTCTAGTTTCATTCTTTTGCATGTTGCTGTCCAGTTCTCCCAGCACCATCTGTTAAAGAGGCTGTCTTTTTTCATTGGATATTCTTTCCTGCTTTGTCACAGATTAGTAGATGATACATTTGTTGGTCCAAAACTGGGTTCACTCTTTATTCCATTGGTCTATGTGTCTGTTTTTGTGCCAATACCATATATCTTAATGATTCCAGCTTTTTAGTAGAGGCTAACGTCTGTGATTATAATGCCTCCTGCTTTTTTTTTTTCTTCAATATTACTTTGGCTATCTGGGGTCATTTGTGGTTCCATAAAATTTTTTTGATTGTTTGTTCTAGTTTTCAGAAGAATGCTGGTGCAATTTTGATTAGGATTGCATTGAATGTGTAGATTGTGTTGGTTAATATTGACATTTTAACAATAATTATTCTTCCAATTCATAAGTGTGGAACATTTTTCCATTTCTTTGTATCTTTTTCAATTTCTTGCATAAACTATAGTTTTCATCATGCAGATATTTTATACCTTTGGGTAGGTTTATTCCTAGGTATTTTATGGTTCATGTCACAATTGTGAATGGGATCAGTTTTTTATTTCCTTATCTGTACCTTCATTATTGGTGCATAAAAATGCAACCGATTTCTATACATTGATTTTACACCCTGTGACTTTGCTAAATTCATCGATCAGTTCTACAAGACTTCTGGTGGAGTCTGTAGGGTTTTCCATGTATAATATCATGTCGTTTGCAAAGAGTTAAAGATTAACTTCATCTATACCAACTCTGATTTCTTTTTATTTCATTTTGTTGTCTAGTTGTTGATGCTAGGACTTCCTACACTATGTTAAACAGCAGTGGTGAGAGTGGACATCTTTGTTGTGTTCCTGATCTCAGGGTGAAAGCTCTCAGTTTTACTCCATTGAGAACGATATTAGCTGTGGGCTTTCACAATGGCTTTTAGGATGTTTAAGTATGTTCCTTCTATCCTGACCCTGTCGAGGGTTTTTATTAAGAAATAATGCTGTATTTTGTCAAAGGCTTTTTCTGCATCTATTGACAGGATCATATGGTTCTTATCTTTCCTTTTGTTAATGTGATGTACACATTGATTGATTCGAGAAAATTGAAACAGCCCTGCAACCCAGGAATGAATTTGACTTGGTTTTGGTGAATAATTCTTTTTATATTTTGTTGAATTCTATTCTCATGTTGAGAATTTTTGCATCAACATTTATCAGAGATATTGGCCTATAGTTATTTTTCACAGGATCTTTTCTGGTTTGGGAATCAAAGTGATGCTGGCTTCATAGAATGAGTCCAGAAGTTTTCTTTCAATTTTTAGTTTTTGGAACAGCTTGAGAAGGGAGTTATTAATTCTGTTTTAAATGTCTGGTAGAATTCCCCAGGGAAGCCATTCGGTCTAGAACTCTTACTTGATGGGTGGTTTTTAATAATTGATTCAATTTATTCACTAGTTATCGGTTTGTTCAAATGTTCTATTTCTTCCCATTTGAGTTTTGGAAAGTGTGTGAGGGTTTAGGAAATTGTCTTGTTTCTTCCAGGATGTCCAGTTATTGGCATATAATTTTTCGTAGTATTCCCAGATAATTTATTGCGTTTCTGAGGGATTGGTTGTAATAAATCTATTTTCATTCATGATTTTACCTATTTGGGTCATCTCTCAGTTCCTCTTGAGAAGCCTGACTAGAAGTTTACCAATTTTGTTTATTTTTTTCAAAAAACCAACTCTTGGTTTTATTGATCTGTTCTATTGTTTATATTTTGATTCTACATTGTTTATTTCTGCACTGATCTTTTTTATTTCTCTTCTCTGCTGAGTTTGCGGTGTTTTTGCTTTCTGCCTCTTGTTCTTAATGTGTGCTATTAAATTTTGTATTTGGGATTCTTCTTGTTTCTTGAGATAGGCCTGGATTGCTATGAATTTTCCTCTTAGTACTGCCGTTGCTGTATCCAAAGGGTTTCCATTGTTATGTTTTCATTTTCATTTGTTTCCGTATATATTTTTTAATTTCTATTCTAATTTTCTGGTTAACCCATTCATCCTTTAGTAAGATGTTCTTAACTTCCATGCTTTTGGAAGTTTTCCAAACTTCTTCTTGTGGTTGATTTCAAGTTTTATAGCATTGTGATCTTAAAGTGTGCACAATATGATCTGAATTCTTTTATATTTATTGAGAGTTGTTTTGTGAACTAGTATGTGATCTATCTTGGAGAATGTACCATGTACAGTCAAGAAGGAAGTGAATTCCTCTGCTTTAGGATGTTGAGTTCTAAGTATATCTGTCAAGTCCATCTGGTCCAATATGTCATACAGTACCATTGTTTCTTTAGTGATTTTCTCTCTAGCTGATTTATCCATTGCTGTAAGTGGAGTATTGAAGTCCCCTGCAATTAGTACATTCTTATTGATAAGATTACTTATATTTTTGATTAATTGTTTTATATATTTGTGTGCTGCCAAATTCGGTGTGTAGACATTTTTAATTATTAGCTCTTCCTGATGGATAGACCCTATAATTATTATATAATGCCTTTCTTCAACTCTTGTTACCACCTTTACTTTAAAGTTTAGTTTGTCTGATATATGTATGGCAACTACAGCTTTCTTCTGACTTCCAGTAGCATGATAGATAGTTCTTCATCCCCTCACTTTCAATCTGAAAGTGTCCTCAGATCTAAAATGAGTCTCTTTTAGGCAGCAAATATAGAGGTCTTGTTCTGTTATCCATTCTGATACCCTATATCTTGATTGGTGCATTTGGTCCATTTATATTCAGTATTAGTATTGGGAAAATATGGGTTTAGAGTCATTGTGTTCTCTGTAGGACTCATGCTTGTAGTGATGTATATGGCAGTTTGTGTTCCTTGAAACATATTCTTCATAGCATCTCCCTTAGGATCTCTTATAGGACTGGTTTAGTGGTGATGCATTCCTTCAGGTTTTTTTGTTTGCAAAAACCTTTATCTCTCCTTCTATTCTGAATGACAGGCTTGCTGGATAAAGGATTTTTGGCTTCATATTTTTCCTGTTTATCACATTGAAGATTTCCTGCCATTCCTTTCTGGCCTGCCAAGTTTCAGTAGATAGGTCTGCTACTACCCTTATGTATATCAGTTTTTTATGTTATGGCATGTTTATCCCTAGTTGCTTTCAGAAACCTCTCTTTAATCTTGTAATTTTCCAGTTTCACTATGATATGTCCTGCAGAAGTTCAATTCAGGTTACCTATGAGGGGAGTTTTCTGTGAATCTCGGATTTCAATGTTTGTTTCTTTCACCAGATTGGGCAAGTTCTCAGCTATGATTTGTTCACGTACCTCTTCAGCCCCTTTCTCTCTCTTCTTCTTCTGGAATTTTTATGAAACAGATATTGTTTGGTTGATTGCATCACTCAGTTCTCAAATTCTCCTTTCATGCTCCTGGGTCCATTCATCTCTCTTTTCCTTGGCTTCTTCTTTTTTTTATAATTTTATTTCTTAATTCACCTATTATCCCCTCTGCCTCTTCAATTTATGCTGTGGCCACCTCCGTTTTATTTTGCACCCCATTTATAGCATTTTTTAAATTTAACATGACTATTTTTAAGATCCTGGATCTATGCAGCAATGGAGTTTCTGCTGTCTTCTATGCTTTTTTCAAGCCCAGCAATTAATTTTGTGACTATTCTAAATTATTTTTCAGTTATGTTGCTTACTTATATCTGTTGTGATCAATTATTTAGCTGTCATTCCTTCCTGGAATTTCTTGTCAGGAGAATTCTTCCATTTCACCATTTTTCTAGTTTTCTATCTCTTCTAAGTTTTAAAAGCTTGTTATGTGCTCTACACCTCCCAGGTCTGCTATAGTAAAGGTCTCATAAACTGTCCAGTACCTGGCTGTTCAGGAGTGTTTTTGAGCGTGTTGCTTGCTGTCTGTTTTTGTGACTTTGGTTATTTTCCCTCTCATAGTGATGTTTTGGGTTTTCCACTATGTGTGCTTTAATTTGTTCCTTCATGTAGCCCTGGTAAGGAAACAGACAGACAAACAAAAAGGAAATGAAACCATGCAAACGCATAAATAAGATAAACAAGCATACAGACAAAAACAAAAACAGAAAAGCAAAAAGAGAGAGAGAGAGAGAGAGAGAGAGAGAGAGAGAGAGAGAGACAGTCTATAAGCATAAAACCAGAAATCAGCTACAAATAACGAGCAGGGTGAAGGCTGTGCTGTTGGAAAAGCATATACAAAGAGAAAATGACAGGGGTGGGGAGAAGATAAAATGTGCATTGACCAGGCAGAAAGACTAAAAGGAACAATTCAGAGAGAGAGTGAGGGAGAGAAAGGAGAATATAAGGAAGGAGGTGAGGAGAAAGAAACAAAGTTACTATTACCCAGAGAAACTATATGGCCTTATTATTCCAGAGAGAGAGATAAAGGAAAGCAAGAGGTATAGAACAAACATCAAGAAGATTGATTAAATATGTCTAAGCAAACCAATACCCAAGTAACCAGCCTAGAAGAAGGAAGAAATAATAAGGAAAAAAGGTAGCATATATATGAATAACAAGAATTGACCTAGCATTAATCCAGGCAATGCCACAGTGGTGGTCTGGGTGAGGGGGCCTTCTGGTTCACTGCATGTATCCAGCTCCAGTAGATAAGAAGCTATCTAGCATGGAGGAGTGTGGTTTGGTGTAGGCAAGTCCTGCCTCCACTGTGGGCCCAGCAGCCTTGGTAGTTGTGGGGAGAAAACTGGTGACACCCTCAGTCCCTTCATCACGGACAATTTGTCCCAAATCACTCCTTTGGATCCATCCTCACTGTGCCCTGGGCATAGAGTATGTGGAGTGCCTTGTTCTGCCATCTTCTATACCCCATGCTTAGCTGTGTTTTAAGCTCCTATTCTTTGTGTGTTAATGATGCTACCCAAAATGTAATCCTGTAAGCCACAGCATTTCAGGGTAGGAGGCCATTTCTTCCTGCTCCTGATTGCACCACTGAGGTACCACCAAACTTTGAGGGGACTCACCTCTTCCACAGGTGCAGGAACAGGTCAACTGGCCCCAGTCTGAAGAAATCCTTGCAGTTAGAGATGGATCTCTTTCTGAAAGCACTGCAGTTAGAGATGAGATGGTAGGATCCCTCTCCATCCTGGTCCAAGGTTTTAATCTTGTTCAGATACAGTCTTACATTTCTCCAGCTGCTCTTTCTCTTTCTTTTGCTTCTCCCCAGAAGGGAATCCCTCCCCTTTTCCAGACTCATTTTTATCTCCCCCAGTTTGTAACCACGCACCTATGAGGCTGTCTTCCTAGGAGACTCTGTCTCCTTTCCCCCAAGGCTCTTGGGGTTCAGAGTCCTTTACCTTCAGCCTTTCTTTGCTTGAGAGATGTGGGAAGTATGGGGCCTACTACTTCGCTGACATATTGGCGTCTCCCCTGATAATGATGTAATTCTTAAAGATCTTGAAGGATATTGATCACATTAAACAATTTTGAGCTTCAGTAATAGCTACTCAATGTTTCTTACCGTTACGATTTTTAGAAATACACAATGACATACAGGGACTCTTTTTATCCTCTACTAAGCTGGTTCCACAATGCCCCAATTAATGAAGTCATTCAGGCCAAAAATGTGCTTTTGCCTGAATTACCAAAAAAAATTACACCTGCCCATTTAGTGGTAACTAACTGAAAAATGTAAGAGCCTGATTTAAACAAACTTCTCACTTCTTTATTTTCATTTTTCCCCAAATGTTTGTTCTCAAATTTATAAGACGAAGAAAACATAAGATTTCAGAACTTCAGTATTGTGAGAACAAGAGGGTTTATTATTTCCAAATTAGTAACAACAACAATGTTAGGAAAACAGGAAAGGAGAGAGTAACAAGTTGGAAGAATTGTCATCTTATCTTAACCCCAGGGAAACTGTGTGACATTATACCCTACTGTGAAATCTGCTTTGTTGAGGAAAAAATAGGTAATCCACAAAGAAGAAAGGAAGGGGAAAGTTTGTATTATTAACAGTTTAAATGCATCATGGTCTCTATTTAAATACAATCTTGATGAATTGTTCTTTAAAATGGTATTGAACCAGATAATCAATCTTGGGGCTTTTGTCAAAAAAGATTTTTTAAGCAAAACTACAATATTGATTATTTACATCAGAATCTTAAAAAGGAGAAATGCATTCAAGTCAAAGCTATTGCTGATGCCCCTAAAAATAATGGAGTTATAAACTTACACCCATTAAATAAACAACAAAAACTGATTTCAGAAGCAATCACTGGTGGATATTTGTTTGCTTCATCCCTTATCTATCCTCTGACAATGATTGTTAATTTTGTAGCCTCATGCTACCTACCCCTTATTTTAATGGGCCAGAATATAGCAAAACAAAGGGGGGAAAACTACAAAATTACATAGGTGTTTTATGGGGGTGTCTTGGTGACTCGTTTGGTTGAACATCTGACTCTTGATCTGAGCTCAGGTCATGATTCCTGGGTCACGGGATGGAGCCCAATATTGGGCTCTGCAGTGAGCCATGAAGCCTACTTAGGATTCCCTCTCACTCTCCTCCTCTCACCCTCTTTCCCCCTCATGTGTGCTCTCTTCCTCAAAAAAAATGTTTAATGGTTAAAATAAAGCACTACCTAGCAATTCCAAGGATTAGTAAAGATAAACTGTCAACCTGTGTCAAGTCTTGTAGTTTTGAAATTTTCACTGAGTTTTGCATTAGTATCAAATCCCAGAAAAGTGGAGAAAACACTTAAATCATGCATGCTATATTCAGTCATTTGAAATTTTTTAAGGTGTATTTATTTTGAGAGAGAGAGAGGAAGAGAGAGAGAGAGAGAGAGAGAGAGAGAGAGAGAGAGAGAGAGAGAGAGAGAGAGAGAGAGAGAGAATGAACATGAGCAGGGGGGAGGGGAAGAAAGAGGGAGACACAGAATCTGAAGCAGGCTCCTGGCTCTGATCTGTCAGCACAGAGCCTGATTGGGGTTCGAACCCATGAGTGAGATCATAACCTGAGCTGAAGTTAGACGCTCAACCGACTGAGCCACTCAGGTGCCCCTAGATACGTAAGTTTTCTAAATATATGCCTTGGATTAGACACAAGAGTGCACCCAATAACAACAAAAATATTATTGCTATTTATATTAATAAGTCAACTCACTGCCCTACTCTTAACTTAAAGATGCACATCTAAGGTGTTTGGGCCATTGTGGAGATTTCAGAAAAATAAATTTGATTGAGATAATTATAGTCAATCACTTAGAAGGAGGTGCTACATGGACAAGAGACCTGATAGTCTACCAAAGATCACCTTCCAATCCCATGTCATGCAGTAAGAGCAGAAACAACATTGCTATTCAGTGCCTTCTTTCAAACAAAACTGTCTGTCATACACCTAGGAATAATAGCCAAATTAAGGGACCAAGCATAGTAACTTAAAAGAATGAGTAAGTTTAAAGCATATATTGCTATATCATGAATATAAATAATAAAATGGAATACAATATTTATGTTAAGAATAAAATCATAATTGTTTCTTGACTTAAGAGACAAGCAATATTAAACCTCACACACAAAATATATTAAGTAAACAGTAACATTTTAGCTAGATTATAAAAATGTTATTCATAGACAAAAAGAAAGATGAAATTAAGCGTCATTCTAAAACTACTTCAAAAAGAACATACTTTTTTTTGGTCTAGTACATGGTTTATTTTATTTTTTCTCCATAATATTTTATTGTCAAATTGTTTTCCATACAACACCCAGTGCTCTTCCCCAGAAGTGCCCTCCACCATCACCACTCCCTCTTTTCTCCCCTCCCCCTTCCCCTTCAACTCTCAGTTCATTTTCAGCATACAATAGTCTTTCAAGTTTTGCATCCCTCTCTCTCCCCAACTCTCTCTCCCTCCTCCGCTCCCCCTGGTTCTCCATTAGGTCTCTCCTGTTTTCCTGCTAGACCTATGAGTGCAAACATATGGTTTCTGTCCTTCTCTGCCTGGCTTACTTCGCTCAGCATGACACCCTCAAGGTCCATCCACTTTCCTACAAAGGGCCATATGTCATTC
>PISW01013866.1:0-23767 GCA_004023785.1 Mungos mungo
GCCCAGCCGATCCCTTCCCAGACCTCGTCTAATCCTCCCCCTGCAGCCCCCCCAGGATCCCCATCACCCCTGCCTCTGTGCTGCCAGGAGCAATGACTGACTTTCAAGACTCGCTCCAGCCTCCTCCTTCAAGGAACCTCTCTGCGTCCCGGGGTCCCTCCCCTCCCCCTCCCCTCCTTGACTTCCGGGTGCCACACACTGCTACTTCTCAGGCGACCTCCGCTCGCAGCAGGATGTAAAACGGACACCTCCCCCCTCACTGCACCTCGAGCCCGGGCCGCCCCCTTAATCCCTGTCAGACCCCTCGCAGCTGCCGGCCTGGGGCTGACCTCGGCAGCAGTCACCTTCCCACCCTGACGTGACCGCGGTGAGCTCTGGGCCACCACCACCCTCCACTGCTCCACCCTCGAGGCCTCGTGCTTCTCCAACACTGATCAGCAAACCCTTCCGGATCCAGCCTCTCCGTGCGCCCCCAAACCACCCAGTCCTCACCACTCACCTCTCGCCCAGCTCCTCCTGACCGCTTCCCAGCGGGACACCCAGCGGCAGGTGGCCCCGCCACTCTGCTGCTCAGACCCGGGGGGCTCGTGGTCTCCCTAAGGGTGAAACTGCACTCCCGCTATGGTCGGTGCGGGCCCCCCCGAATGCACAAGTGCCCCTCGCCGTTCTCAGACCTGCCCGCACGGCTGCACGAGCTGCCCCGTCCCCAGAGCTCCAACCCGCCGTCTGCCCGGCCGACTCTCACCAACTCGGCGAGGCCGCCCCCGACTGGACACGCCTCCGCTCGCGTCCCCGGCCTGTGCACGCCTGACGGCCGGTCGGGACCCCTACAGGCCGCCCCTGTCCACAGGAGCCAAGCTTCTGCAGACGGCGCTCTGCCTGTGCCCGGGCTGCCACACCCCATCCCGGAAACGGTGCCCGGCACACGACGGGCACTCAGAACGTGCCCACCGACGGAAATCGGCGCTATCCACGTTTCCACCATCTGGGATGGTTTCCTAACACCGAAGGCTTTAACAACACAATACCAGAGCTACGTACTCAATAATTACAGAAGCTGCAGCAGCTTACTTTTTAAACATGAAACACTTGGAAATTGTATTTTTAAGCCTCTAGCTTGATAATGCAAAAACATGGTTACTCACCTGCCGTACGTTTTTTCTGGCTTAGGAATGGGATCATCAAAGAAAGAGTCCCCGTCCATATCGTCTTCGTCTGGACAAAGACCAGCTTTCTCTCTGACATCTCGACTTTCGTTACCCAGGAAAGACCCGGTTTTCGTCTCGTGGGGCAGCAGGGGGAGACTGCCTCTGCTCTTCGGGTCTGAGGCGGAGACGCTCGCGTCGCTCTGGCCGGCCTCGTGGCTGGCCCTCTAAGACACAACGGGAAAGAGAAGAGGCGCCCTCGTGAAGTAAAACACTAATGAGCTATCTCATATAGTAAAACATCACGTGTGAGGTGACGGCACGTACAACTCTGCATCTCACAGCTGCACGAAGGCTGGGGTGACCCCGGGACCTGCAGGCTCACCCCGACACACGGCGTGCCCAACTTCCCGTGGAGAGAGTGCCACCAGTAATGCGTTCATTCTGTTTTTCATCTCCCTCCCTAAACGGAAGTATCCTACGATCCCGTTTATAAAAAAATTTCCCATTTAAAAACAGCTTCCGCATACACCTCTGCTTGAAGAGTTATCTTAAATTAGTAAGTTACCAACTTGCAAAAAGGAGAAGGGATCGTGGGTAGAGAAGGAAGGTTAGGTCACATGAACAAACTGGGCGTTAGGACACAGCACTCGTCAGGGAAACCGCACTTTTCCATCATGCCGCTGCCAGACACAGCGGTCAGGGTGAGGGGCGCCCTCTCCACCGCCCCATCTCTGGGGTGAGGGACACGCTCTCCACCACCGCCCCCTCTCTGGGGTGAGGGGCGCCCTCTCCACCATCCCCCATCTCTGGGGTGAGGGGCGCCCTCTCCACCATCCCCTGTCTCTGGGGTGAGGGGCGCCCTCTCCACCGCCCCCTCTCTGGGGTGAGGGGCGCCCTCTCCACCGCCGCCCCGTCTCTAAGGCGCTCAGGCAGGTCTATGTCAACAACAATGAACCACACCGGTACCAATACACGGAGCTGGCATTTCTGGAGAGCCTTCAAATCGCCCCCTCCCGCCGCGATCTCCTTTGCAGCCTAAAGCTTGGGGGGGGGGGGGTATGAGGGCATGGTCTGTCTCCCCTGCTGATATGAAAAAGGAGGCATAGATGTTTCCGTCAGTTGCCAAGGCCCCCAGAAAGTTCGAGGGTCAGGCAATACTAAAGTTTGGTTCCAGCGGTCAGCTCTTAACACACGTCACGCTGTCAGGTTGAATCCTAGGAAACCGCAGCCTTGTGTGCAGTTCACACGGACAACTTCCCCAGACGCGGCCTTCGGCCTTCGGCGGACAGGGCTGCGGCGGGGCCTGTCGTGTGCGAGCGCTCTCCTGCGCGTGGACGGGGCCGGCGTCCAGGCCCTACTGCTAACCACGGAAGCCTAAGAACTCTGGGGCGCCTGGGGGCTCAGCGGGTTGAATGTCCGACTTTGGCTCAGGTCATGGTCTCACGGTCTGTGGGTTCGAGCTCCACGTACGGCTCTGGGCCGACAGCTCGGAGCCTGGAGCTGCTTCAGATTCCGTGTCTCCCTCTCTGTCTGACCCTCCCCTGCTCACGCTGCCTCTGTCTCTCAAAAATAAACAGTAAAAAAAGAAAAGACAAGAAAAAAAGAATTGCATTCAACTAGAACCCTGTTCTCCAGACCCAGCTGCTGCTGGGATTAAGAGGGGAGGCGTGTGCGGCGGGGAGGGGGGGCGGCGCTCCGGGGGGACGCACCTTCAGTACGTGTGCGGACGGGGGGCGGGGGATGCGTGCGCTCGCGTGTGTGCGCGCGCGTGTGTGTGTGAACACACAGGTGTACGCGTCTACACTAGTCAGAGGCCGCGACAAGGGGACAGCAGGCGGGGCACGAGGTTCAGGGCCTTGTCCAGAGCCACACGGTCCCGGAGTTACTGATGTGGGTAAACCAATCCTTGTAAGGGAGACGCCGGAAAATAAACACCAGCTTCTCCTCCTCAGGACGACACGGGGCGCTTTCCGACGCAGAACCGTTCTACCGCCTCCCGCCGCTTTCTCCAAGTCCTCCGTGGGACCAAACACGGAGAGGCCCCCCGACCCGCGTGGTCCTCAGATTCAGGCCCGACTGTCATTTACGGTCCATACGTGCTTAAAAATGGACTTACGTGTTTTCAAAGACATACACATTTGGAAATAAATACCCGGACTCTTGTGACACTTAAGCCCATTCACAATTATAGTTACTGAGAGAGACACACACTTTCCTTTCAAAACACTCCTGAGAAAACTCATAAGGACGAGGCGGTGTGAAATAAAACAGGATGTAACTGCAAAGCACTTTAACAAAACACAATAATCACTCCAATGAAGTCTCTCTTCCCCGTGACTTCACGCCCTAACCAAGTGACAGAGCCTCAGTCCACATGGTGAGGCACACGCACTTGGCCGCTCCCCTCCGGCCACGGTGATCTGTGGTCTCAGCAGTGTCGCCGGTGCGGGTGCAAACAGGCACAAAGCAAGTTTCACGACAAGCGTGCTCTGATGTTCGGCACAATACATATTTTAACAGTAACCGTGACTGTGTTTTAGGCCTGTAGTCCTAGCAGCCTGGGGGTAACATTTAGAAACGCTCCAGCGGCTCTGGAGCTGTTCTCTGGGCCACACGGGAACGCGGCACTCTGCCTGCGACTGCTCACCAGAAGGGCCGTCACTCAGCTGGGTTACTAACGGAGTCACCAAGCTTAATTCGCGACGACTTTTACTGTTAGAACACAATCCGCTCCGAGAGAAGGATTTATCAGAACATCTACAGATTAGCACAAAATTATACGGAACTTTAAAAACAATTTCCACGCAGGAAATCCAAGTCTCTGAGCAAGAAGAAACCCAGTCGCAGTGTGTGCCTAGAATCCGTGTAAAGCACCTTTATCGTGGCTTTGTCCTCGACGTACACATTCAGTCAGCGGAGTTCCCACCACGCAGACCTGGACAAACTGGAGGAATCAAAGCAGCTAAAACTGAGCACGTTTATGACGACCATGTAATGACGACCAGGAAACTCCTAGACGATGCCTTGGACCCCACTCCCAGGACAGGCCGGGGGCTGAGCAGCGGTGACGGGTCAAAAGGGGCCTCCCCGAAAGGGGGAAGACGAAGCCCAAACCCCGGTACCAGGGGTGCCCTCACTCATGCGTCGGGTCACGACAGGGGGGACCGGTCACGATGGCTCACACTCCCACAGGGGAGCCACCGGCGAGGGTCGCGTGGGCGTCGCGGCAGGGACGGAGTGGCCGGTCCACGGGCCCAGGACCGCCAGGAACACGGGGGAACCGCTCCTGCAGGCACCTCCCCTGCTCAGGCCACCACGCACGCGGCCCCCGGTCACCGCGGCCCTGCACGGGGCCGTCTCTCAGGGCCGACGCCTCTCCTGAAGGCCTGGCCTCTCGGGAGCGGCCGTGAAGCGCCGCGGACCGACCTCTAGGCTGACAGACTCCGAGGTAAATCCCAGAGAAGTTGCAAGAAACTTCTAGGATAGATGTGACTTTCTGCGAGCACTCTTACACATTCAGATTTCGGTCATTTCTAGAGCAACAGATATTAGCATCACAGAAGTTTCACGGTGAAAATAACTAATCTTCCAGGAGCCAAAAAATTAATCTTTTCATTTACTCTGCACTTAATCTGCACCGCTCCTGACAGAGAAACATCACAGCCGTAAGACACACATTTGGAATTCACTCACCTAGAACATAACACTGTGGGATTCTAAAGCACAAACAAACATCTAAACTCCTCTAAAAACCGTTTTTCTAGAAAACCTCCGTCCCTACGGTCCACAGACGATCTGTAACTCCCGCAGGCGCTCTGGCTCTGGCCCGGACTTGGAAATGATCCTGTGCAGCAGGCTCCGCTGCCGCAGGCCCAGCCAGCAGCTCGGGGGCCGGCAGACAAGGGCCTGGCTGGCCATCCACTCTCGAACCTGAGGCCACTGTCCTGTTAAATTTTTTTTACTTTTTTAGTGTTTATTTATTTTTGAGAGAGAGAGAGAGGCAGAGAGAGAGACAGAATCTGAAGCAGCCCCAGGCTCTGAGCTGTCAGCACAGAGCTCAACATCCACTGAGGAGGAGGGTGAGTGTGTGCACCTGTGCCTGAGTGTGTGTGTGTAAGGTTGACAGTGCGTGATTACACAGAAAGCCCCGAGGAAAGTGCGAAGGTGCAGAAACACGCCCCCCACCCCCAACCTACCCGCCTCGCGGTCTTCACCCCTGCCCTCATCCCTGCTCTCAATCAACGTCACGCAGGGCTGATCCCAGAATTTTGAAAACAAGGAATCACAAATTAAGAAGCATCCTTTTTTTTTCTTTAGGAACTTGAGAAGCAAAAAATACCTCAACACACACTGGGTTTAAAACCCCTGAGAACCAATCCCAGAAAGGGTGATCTTTCCTATTACATTTAACCCGAGGACAGAAAGCCTCGGTCTAAATACTACAACAGAAACCCCCTCAACATCTTGAACAACAAACCCAAGTTGGCGGAACCCACCCGTCGGCCTGGTCCCACACGGGCACCGGTCCCGGAGGACAGACGGCTTGCAGGGAGACGGACGACACAGACAGCGCTCTGGGGGGAGGGGTGTCACTAAACACCAGGGACTTCGCCCAAACGCCCCCCACCCAGGACCCGAGGCCCCGGCACGCTCGACTGTCTCACAAAGTAGTCCCGGGCCTCCCGTCTCCGGGCTACAGAGGCACACGACCCGTCCACACCGCCTGCTCCGGGCCGGGCCCCCACACTGGCCCACACCGGCGGGGCCGCAGCCTCGCAGCCTGGGAAAGGCCGCCAGCCACCCCGTGAAGGGGCCCCACGCCGACGGCGCATGCAGCTCGGGGTCTGGGTAAGACGTTAAGAGTGTTAGGACGTCGAGGACACGCATCGCACGTGCAAGGCAAAGCAGAGGCAGAGGAAGGAGCGCCGAGGGCCCGCCCCGCAGGCCGGAAGCGGGGGTGCCGGGGGCAAGGCGCCCCGAGGCAACCAAGAAGGACAAGCAGCACAGGGGGAAACGGGTTCCAAAGTGATGGAGTATCTTCGGTCAGGAATACAAAAATGAAATAAAAGGGGCCCGACTGAGAGCCTACGATGCCGGGGCCTGGGCCTGTCCACCCCGAGGTCGGGGAGCACGGGGCCCGAGGTCGGGGAGCACGGAGCCTGCTCCGTAGACTGAAGGGCGGAGTCCGGGCCCCCACGGCTACATCTCACTGCAAAGTGAAAATTCATCTCTTAATATGCTTTGGGTCTATGTACAGACCTCCTCAAAATGTCCGAATCTGTCAGATTAGATAAAAATCTAATACTATGAAATCTGCCTTTAACTTTCTTAAAAAGTCCAACAAATTGACTAAATGTATCTTTTTAAAAAAATGCTGTTTTGTATTCTTAGACCTCTTTCTTTTAAGGTGGCTCTCCCCTCTCCAGGGTGGCTGCCACCTGCTGGGGGAGGGGGGCCGCGGCGGGCCTGGCAGTGAGGTGCCCAGCCCACCACCCTGTAAACACACTACCGGGACCTTCCCAGTGAACCCCGAGAACTGAGGCCGGCTGACACCGCAAATCCAGGTTTTAAAAACCCTTTAATTCCGAAGGTCTTCGATAAACCAAGGCCCAACAGGACGCGAGGACCCCCACAGAGCTGACGCTGAAGCACCCTGAGTGTCTCCCCCTGAACGAGTGGGAGCTCGGTCCCGACGCCAGTGTGCGTCCGAGACCTCGAACGCTCCAATTCTAAAAGCAGCTCACCTGCTGGCTTAGTCATTTTTATGGTCTTTGGGGGAGGCACCAAACGCAGCGCGCCCCCGCGCCCCGCGCAGCCCTGCACCCCCGCGCGCCGGGGCGCGGAGCAAGGCCCGTCACGGACGTGCGAGGGCTCACGAGCGGCTGGATGCTCGACACCCTTAATTCTCCGGCCGGAACTTACCCAGAGTGGTCTGCGGCTTTATTTACCGCCGGTGAAAATCATAATGTTAAGAATATGTATAGAGCCACCCATTCAAAACGAAAATAAATATTTTCAACTTTTTTTTGGACAATAAGGAATTCTCTAAGTATAATCAACAGCACATTTAAAACATGAAGGAGTGTGATTTCACCTGGATATAAATTGAAAGTCAGGTTACGTTTTCGTCTCACGGTACCGTGACTGCATCATAAGTGACCGCGGACACAGGAGTGCGAGCCTGGGGCTGGCAGAGGCCCAGCGCCCGGCGGGGACCCAGCGCCCGGCAGAGGCCCAGCGCCCGGCGGGGACCCAGCGCCCGGCAGGGACCCAGTGCCTGGCGGGGACCCAGCGCCCGGCGGGGACCCAGCGCCCGGCAGGGACTCAGCGCCCGGCGGGGGCCAACAGGTGGGGACCCAGCGCCTGGCAGGGACCCAGCGCCCGGCAGGGACTCAGCGCCTGGTGGGGACCCAGCGCCCGGAGGGGACTCAGCGCCTGGCAGGCACCCAGCGCCCGGCGGGGGCCAAGAGGCGGGCCGGCTGCGTTTCCCCCTCTGCCCTCACGCAGTTACCTTGGCACCAGACTTCCGCCTGCTTGTCTTCTTCTTACCTTGTCCTGTATACCTTGGTATCTGAGCATGAGAATAAAATGACATTTTACCACAAAGTATAAATCTTTCAAAACACACTAATTCACCACTAATCAAGTTTCCTATTAGAAGAGTTCTTAAAAGCGGAAACCTGAATCAATACGTTCCCTTTGAAACCACCATGTGCTTTTTTTCTCTTTCCTCAACTCTTCCCCAAGTGGTTTGGCCCACGTGGGACGGCCATGCCTCACGGCCCCTGGGCCTACTGTCAATACCTCGGCCTGCCCCACGGCAGCCGGGCCCCTGCAGGTCAGGTGGGCCCCGAGGCTGGACCACGGCTTCCCAGGGCCCCCAGGGCCCTCCGTGGGCTCCCGGACTGGGGAGGCACCTGCCCTCTTTGAGCCAACAACGATTCAGAAACCGCCGAGCCACAAAGGAAAGCTGGCGAGAGAGGGGCGGGGGAAGTACTGGAACCCCGAATCCAGGCCGTCAGTGCTACGGGGAACAGCACTTCCGCCACCAAGGCCTCCTGCTGACACGAGTCGCGTGGCCGCCGCCCCGGAGCACGAGCATCCGCCTCGCGGTCACCCTCCACAACCGCGTCAGTGCCCGGGGAGCACGGGGAGCACAGAGGCGGCGCCCGCCCGCGACCCAGCCGACTTTCACGGTCCCCATTGTACTTCTCAGATCTCGAAAGTTCTGTCTGTGCCCAGAGAGTAAGAATTTTACGAGGCTTTCTTATCTCACCCTAAAGACACACCACATGCACAAGGTGGTGCTGCTAATCTGCTTTAGAAAATAATAATTGGCTAAAAAGAGAGCTTCCAAAGAGCGCAGCGCCACGGGGACTGACGTTCTGGAAGGTGCGTTCATTCTCACCCCTCACAGCCAGACGCTTTCAGAGAGCGGAGCTGTCTACAAAGGCTCCGGGATCTGACAATTCATTTAAAGGCTCTTTGCAAATCTGCTCCCAGCCCCGCTCTCTCTGCTCCCGTGGGTACTGCACCCCCCCCCCACCCGGGAGCATCGAGGGAGAACCTTCCCCGCAGGAAAGGCTAAGCAGCTCTCAGGGGCAGCAGGCCCTTTGCTCGTTGGGAAGCAAAGCACAGAGTCCTCTGGGAACGAAGAGGAGCAACAGCATCAGAGAACCAGCGGCAAAGTGGCAGGGAGCACTCGGCAGGGAGCACTCACCAGCGTCCGGCCCGGGCGTGGGAGAGAGACCTGGCTCCAGGACCACCCACCTCGGGAAGCCGCCTCGGGGAGCGGCGCCCGCAGCGGCACCTGCTCACGCCCTCGGGCGCGTCTCCCCGCCGGACCCAGCCCCACCCCGGGCAGCACTGGCCGCTCCCAGCAGGGCAGCGTGCTCCCTAGCGATCCTGCTTCTGGGCGCCCCGCTGTCCCGACGTCAAACCCCAGGGCCCCACTCACTCGCCCCTCCAGGTGCCACGGCCCTGAAATCGGAAGGCCTGAAGTTCAACAACCCACAGGCACGCCTGGAGCACTCGGATTTCCTTATAAATCCTCCAAACAGCTGTTAACACAAAACTGCCATCGTTTACCGTCCCAAACCGGCCACCCAGCTACGATGCGCAACACAACGCTCTGGAGCCACAGTCTGGACCCTCGTGTCCCCAAGCCAGGGGTTCATAAACGGAGAGCAAGCACGTCTCCTGGTCCGCTGAGGAAGCAAGTGCTCCAATCCCGTTATCCAACAGCACCCTCCTCGCTGAGAAAACTCCCAGCCTGGCCGGCCCAGGGAAGGAGCTATGAAAGCACCCGCGCACCCGGGGAAAGAAGCGTCCTCACGGCCACGCAGCCCCGCCGGCTGCACGGCAGGCGCAGGGAGCGCGGAGCCCGCGGCCGCTCACCTTGCTGGGGCCGCTGTGGGCGCTCGCCTTGCCCTCCGGGGACTTTGGTGGAGAACGCACATCGGAGAGGTCCAGTCCACCCTGCAACATTTCAGTTTAAAATTAAAATAGGATCAAAAATAAAACATAAATACACAAATTATGCCTCAACGCAACTTCAGCATTTAAAACCACTATTGGACTAATTAACGTATGTATCGTTAGATTTCCCCCAATTTTACTAAAACAACAGAAACAAAACGGAACGCACTTAGATCCTAATCACCAAAGTATTTCACTCCACAGCCCGGACCTGGTCTCCCCGCCCCCCTGCACGTGGGCCCGGCCCGGGATCCACAGACACCCACTCGTTTCACCCTCTCAGACACCCTCCCCTAGTCCACTGTCTCCATTTCATCAACTAGCGGCTCTCATGACACATGTCCCGTCTTAGATGACCGCACCCCTACCTTCCTCCACCCTGAGCCCCGGTGCCCGTCCAGCCCCCACCGCCCGTGTTGGCACAAAGCCGCCACCTGTAGGCTGGGGGGTCACGGCGCTCCGCTAAACGCAAAGGAGGGATTTCCTAATGTTTCTTGACTGGAAATCACCTCCTCAAATTCGTCCGCTCCCTCACCACAAGCTCTGTGCCCTGTCTGCATATTAAATATTGGTCACCTTGCGATAAGACCCCTTCCAAGGCCCACAGCTTTTACACATGAAAACACGCTGTGCCTCACGCCCTCCGCCCCTCCGTCGGGCCCGGGACTGCCAGTCACGGCACCGTCTTCCCGCAGGCTGAGGGCCTCATCTCACCTGTGCAGACTTCTTCCCGACTGCGCTGTAAGGCCCTGCCCTCTGCCGAAGTACCACCTCCCCCATCTGGGGGCTCCTGCCTTCACGGGCGATCTTGGCCCGTCTGTCCCTGTGTTCACCAGCACCGTCCTGGTCCACATCCGCCTTCCAGGGGCTTTCGCGTTCCCTCCCAATTTCCCCGTCTGACCCTCCCAGACGTGCGCCTCCCGGGTGCACAAGTCCGCAGAAGCTTCCCGCTGACCGTGAGCACAGCATCTGTTGAGAACCATGTCCCCAGCTGCGGCCTGGCCGGAGGAGGGCCGGGCCACAGCGGGCACAGCCGCAGGCTCGCGGGGCCGGGGCTCAGCCCCCGCGGCGGCCGGCAGCGAGAGAGGACGAAGAGCAAAGCCCCCAAGAGGCCGAGTGGAAGAGAGACTGTGAGCGAGAACCCCCGGCGGGATGTGGGGGGGCGTCCCATCAGGGGACACGGCGAGAAGCGAGGAAGCAGAAGCCGCTCTCAAGAACGAGCGCATGGCCCGAAGCACAAGGAACCACAATTCAAGAAGAGACGTACGGCCAGAAAGACAAGACGGCCCCACATCACGGGGGTCTTCACGTCAAGGCCGAGGAAGGTGGATGCGGTCTGGCTGCCATTACACAGCCCGCCATTTCCGAGGAGGAAACGAACAGACAACTGGACTTCAGCGCGGAGTCGGCAAGAGCGAAGGGTGCAGACCGCGTGCCGAGAGCCCCGGCAGCGGCCGCCCAGCGGGCCGGGAGCGAGCACGCGGTGCGCGCGGGGAGGACAGTGCACGCCGCCGCCGCCGCCGAGGGCCGCACTGCACCGGGGCTGGGGGGAGGGGGGCGCAGCCAACGCCCGCCAGATCAGCTCCGGGTCACGGTCACGGATGCCAGCGCGGCAACTGGAGTCTTCAGGTGGTTTTAAGAAGCAATTTTGGCAGCGGCATCAGGAACGGGGGTCAGGGGCTCAACGCACAGCTACTTTTCTCCTCCAGTACCAGAAATCAAAGGTTAATGAAAAAAAAAACCTACAATTTTTTACTTCGCTATAAATGACAGGTTCCTCTCAAAATTATGACCGCCAGTGAATGACGGAAAAGCCAGAATGGACACCCCTGAGTTCCTGCTGTGAATGTGAATCAGACTACAGATTTATTTGGGCACGTGTGTGCGCGCACACACACACACACAAAGTGACACACCCAACACTGAGGGGGAAGTAGCAAAAAGCGGCTATTTCATGACGGGCTCTGACCCTGAAGCCACAGAGGCCTTGTCCGGGCCCAGAGCCAGGCTGCTCCAACCGGTGAGCTGCTGGGACCCGCAGTCACAATGACAAAGAACACGCTTCCTGAGTTTCCATTTTCAAACCGAACCCACCAGAAGAGGGGGACAGGGGTCCCTCCCACCAGGGCCTGCCCCGGGCACAAGCGGGGCAGCGACTCCTGGGACAGAAACCCAGGGGCCACAGGGACATGGAGAAACGGGGGAAGGGGCTGCGTGCTCAGGCGGGAGGAGGCAGGTGACTCTGTCTTGTGTGGCCTCCACTTTGTCAGAAAATGGTTCGTTTTCTCACACAGGATTCAAATGCACGACAGAGTTCCTGGGGACGTCAGTGAAGACTCGGAAACTAGGTTCGGCAGGGAGGGAGGAGGGGCGGGACGTGGGGTCACCCAGGCAGGAACGGGCACAGACTGAGACACAGGATAACGAAGGCAAACCCTTACAAGACCCCTGCGGTCCTCACCATGACCCACAGGGCTGGCACTCCTACTCTCTCCGGCTCACAGGTGAGGAGCCAGGGTGCCTGACGGTGAACTGACTTCCGGGAGGTGACCCCAGCAGCCCGGCCCCGATCCCGAGCCGATGCTAGCGTGCTGACGGAGGGACAGCAAACCAGAGAGGACGACGTGGGCGGCCAGCGCGGCAGGGAGATGGACTGAAGAGCGGCGCGGAAGGCGGAGAAGCATGGCAGACTCAGGCGCGAAGGCGCAGGACCGTCCCATCCACAGTTCACATCCACGCCACTTCTCGCCACCACCATCTGGCGCGATGCCCGCCCTGTGACCCACACACACCAAACGCCCGGGAAGGACCACAGGGAATGAGACCCCAACGCGCAGGTGGAACACCGCATGCTCTCTGCGGCGGACGTGCCCACCCAGTCGCAGGTCAGAACACCTGCCCGGTGCCTTCCTCGCCGTCCTCCGCTGTGACACGGAACTTAACACGTCCACCGGACACGGCCACCGCCACAGCGCCTGGCTGGCTCAGTCGGTTAAGCGACCAACTTCAGCTCCGACCATGATCTCACAGTTCCTGGGTTCGAGCCCCACGTCAGGCTCTGTGCTGACAGCTCACAGCGTGGAGCTGCTTCAGATTCTGTGTCTCCCTCCCTCTCTCTGCGCCTCCCCACTTATGCTCCGTCTCCCTCTGTGTCTCAAAAACAAATAAATGTAAAATAAAAAAGAATTTTTTTTAAAGAAAATACCCACTGTCCCCTTAACTAGCCTCCCTGCTCACAGACGCTCGGAACCAGGCACTCATGGAGACTCCCTCTGGGACCACGAGCGTCACGTGAACATCTGTTTCCTCCCGTGAGCGCGTTCCAGCTTGAACAGCCCTCAACTCTTCTAGTCCAAGAAACGTTCTCCAATCTTCTCTTCTCACTGCAAGTCTCTGTCAGGCCTTACACAGACCAGGCGCCCAGCCAGGCTTTCCTCATCCTCAAAGACCAAAAATACCCTCTGCGGCTCTGCACATGGCAGTGCGCAGCCCCGACGTCCGTACCTACAAACCCGGGACTAAACGCACACCGTTAGCCAGGTGTCTGAGTCGACTCCCATACCGTCCACATCAGTGAAGCAGCGTCTTCACGTAAAGCTAATGTCTGCAACTAGAAACCAGACCGTCACCTCACTGGGGGGGCTTCTGAACAGAAGGAAGAGGAACACAGAAGCCTGAAAATGTTTAGAAACCAAGCATGACCAAGAGCTTAACCAGCTCTAAGTCTCTTTTTAAAAGCCTTTCAGTTCAAAACACTGGTAACCAGCCTCTAATTCAGCCCCGTTGTTTAAACTATAACCAGACAGCGGCTAACACAGCAAGCTGAATGTCCTCCGCACTTCCCGCGCGCTAACTCTTGCATCAGGCTCCGCAAAGCCCACGAGGCAGCCGCTCTCCCCGCCATACAGAGGAGCCGCTGGGGAGGGACAGCACGCCCTGAGCCCATGGCCAGCGGGGGGACAAGCTGGGCCCCGACCCCAGCACCCCCATGTCCGCCTGCAGAACGACAGCAGCTCCAGGCTCAGCGCTGCCACTTTGATCTTCATCAGAGTGCGGGCTTATACACTCTGAGTGCGTCTCATTCTGTTTTAGGGAACAGCTTCTCTCCGTTTAAACTCTGACTCACTAGTGCGCAGAACACACACGGCTCTGCTGAGCAGCCACCGCCTGGGACAGGACGGGACGGCAGAGGCTGGGCTGTACTCACCTTCCCGCCGGCGGGCCCTCTCTCCTTCTGTTGACAGCGTCTGATCACTTCCAGTAGCAGAGGTCCGCCCACAGTACCTTCCGCTTCAATAATTCCTAGATCTCGGGCTAAATTCTCTCGGCCTTCGAGACCTTGAAACTAGGGAAGAAATAAGATGGAAGACACAAGATGTAAATGCACAAAGGAAGGCAAAGTATCTTCAGAGATTAAAGAAAAGCATTTTTGGAACTTAAAGATATCTTTAAACTCAGAGAGACCATTTTCTAACAAATGCCCATTTAAAGAAATTCTCTAGGGGCGCCGGGTGGCTCAATTGGTTAAGCCTCCAACTTCGGCTCAGGTCACGATCTCATGGTCTGAGAGTTTGAGCCCCAAGTCGAGCTCCGTGCTGACAGCTCAGAGCCTGGAGCTGCTTCCGATTCTGTGTCTCCCTCTCTCTCTGCCCCTCCCCCACTCATACTGTCTCTGTCTCTCTCAAAAATAAACAGTAAACCATTTTTTAAAAATTTAAAAAATTTATCTATTTCTTTTACCAAGTGCCTACATCCAAAGTCCCCACTGTCGGGTGTGGCTGCGCCACAGCACGTTCCTCGCGGGGTTCTTTCTGTACAGCAGCACTGGCGCCAGCAAGCTCCAGCACGGACGGCTTTCATGAAAACCGTCAACCACCAAAAAATGCTCTCTATGCAAGATACATAAATTGCCCGATTGTATTAAGTTTCAACTTATAACGAACTCGTTTGTAACAGAGAGGGTTTCCAATGATAGATGCGAAAATCATTATTCTTACTGTGCTAGTTTCAGGCTGAAAAACGGCCAAGGTGAAGTCAAGGTTGAAAAACTGAAGAAACTCGGCCACCAGACTCGCCACCAGCCGGCCTGCAAGAAGCGAGAGGCGGTGAGCGGGGCGCGTAACCCAGACCTGGGGCCTCCTCGCCTCCTCCGCCAGATACACGGGCCACGCGTTACTCGGGAGAAAGAGGTTTCTACAATTTTTAATTACAAATCCATCTCAGGAGAACACGGTTATGTAATGAAAATCTCAGTCTCCTCATTTTTTCTCATTAGGATCATCCGTTTGGAGCCAACTCTGAATCAGACAACACGGCATTTCATAAACGGAATCGAGTGATCTGATTCTTAGAGTAAAACTGGTTGTAACCAACAATTTCCCATGACCAATGGCTAACGCAAGTTAACAACTGTACAACAGATCGCGGCTTGAAGTGAGGACCTGGAACAATCACAGACTTCAAAAAACACCCGAAAGCCCTGATCTCTCCGAAATGAGGTCAACGCCTGACGATTCAGAGAGAAACAAAACAAATGGCCGGCTGATCATCTTACCGTCTTTCGTGTTCAGGAACTTTCTCAGGCTCTCATTGACTAGAGGAGTTTTGTTCTGTTAAAAAATGATATATCATGTCATGCGTTTATCCTAAAAGCAACTATAAAATGTGGTTTTATATACGTATATGTGGCAAAGATATAAATAAAATATCGTCACTCATAAAATTATGGCTAAACCCATTCCATAACTATTGGCTACTATTTAAATTCTTCTAAACTATTTAATATTTCAAACTTAATAACATGAAACTATACATGAAAATGTGTATTTATTTATAGCTGGTAAATATTTCATCAACTGCTTACTAAACTACTTGAAAAGCTAGATCTTCAAATACTCCTGTAAAACTTCATTACAATGACTTACAAAACAACGGTCTACTTTCCCAAACGCGCGAAGCTGACCCCGCGTGGCCGGGGCCAGCTGCCCTCTACAGCAGGGCTCAGGTGACGCACTTGCCCTTCCCAGCCCGTCCGCGGCATGCAGGACGACAGCGTGCAGCGCCCAGGCCGGCTCAGTTTTGTCATCAGACATTTGCTGGAACACAGGAAGGATACTCTGGTCCCCGCTTCCTGCATGAGCTACGCTGCACCGGGGGCCTCACACTCCGCTGACGGGAACGGGGCGCTCACTTTGGAGAGTAATCCAGCAATGTGTTCAAAAGCTCAGGGCACCCCTACCATATGGCCCATCGGTGGGTATCTTCTCAAGTGAAAAGCCCAGATCCAAGCAAAGATGTGTACGTGAACGTTCCCAGAGGCCCCGTTTATAAGAACTGGCAACAAGTCAAATGCTCACCCCCAGGTGAGAAACCAGCCACACGCCCGGACAGCAGACACCACGCGGGAGCAGGATGGAACCAACTGGCGACACAAGTGACAACATTATGCTGCGTGAATACAGCCAGATCAAAACGGAAAGCCACCTGTGTCGGACTGCACTTGACGGGCACGGGTGCCCATGGGTGGGAAGGGGGCGACAAAGAGGTCCGAGGACACTTTCAAGGGTCAAGGACAGTCCACGATCTTGATGGTCTCACGCTTGCACATACTTGTTAAAATGTACACATTGTACGTCTAAGTACATTGACTTTAAGTCAATTCTATCTCAATGGAGTTGTTTTTAAAAAGCTAAAAAAGAGAAGGAAAGGAAAGAACACGAAGACCCTGGGGCGCCTGGGGGCTCAGCTGGTTAACCGTCCGACTTCGGCTCAGGTCATGATCTCACAGTTCACAGGTTTGAGCCCCCACATGGCGCTCTGTGCTGACAGCTTGGAGCCTGGATCCTTCTTCCGATTCTGTGGCTTCCTCTCTCTCTGCCCCTCCCAGGCTCATGCTCTCTCTCAAACATAAACGTTAAAAAAAAAAAAAAAGAACACAGAAATCCTTAATAGGTTGGTCTAGGAGATTTTAAGACACTAGAGTCACCTGAAATATTTAAAGAAAATGGGGCGACAAAATCAGATGTGGCTCATAAACAGCCAAGCCAGGAGCGACCTCAGGGAGCCGGTGAGGGGCACAACGGGGAGGCCGGAGCAGGAGCGGACAAGGCCAGGCACAGGCTAGGAGGGCGGCGGAGCACCTCCCGGGCGTCTCGGGCGCGGCACTGCCGGGACCGGGCCACTCACTGGACACACAGAGAGAGCAAAGTCCAGGCGACTCTGACTTCCTGCCCGGGTGAGGGGCAGCCTACCAGGTGCGGCACAGACAGGTCTGAGGCTTACGCTCCGGATCCGAGCTGGGGGGCCGCGGTCACTGCTGTGGCCAAGGTCGCCCAGGGAGAGGAGGGAGCGAGAACCTGCAGATAATGCAGCCAGGATGGACGTGAGGTGCGCAGGACAAAGATAATGCAAAAGAAACCAAGGAGTGGTCCAAAGGAAAAAAGAAGAAGAAAACAAAACAATCTCAGAACTCCAGGGAGATTTTCAGGAAGGGGAGAGAAGAATTAAGAATGTCAAATGCCACAATGAACAACTAAGACAGGCAAGAACTAAAATATACTCCATACGGAGCTGCTTCCTGACCGCGGCAAAACGAATTTCTTACATGTAGCAGATTTAAAACAAACGTTAAGCGGATTGAAGATGTGAAAGGATGACAGAATGCCCAGAACATAAGAAAGAAGACTGATGACGCTCTTTCCAGACTTGTCTGGGAGGGAAGAAACGGAGGAGTACTAAAAGCAGACACGAGTTAAGGGAACCGCTAAGGGAGAGACCAAAGATGCAGCAAACGGCTGAGGAGCTGAGGGCACCTGAAGGCAAAGCCCAGACAAGTGACTGTTCTTGGACAAGAGAGAGCCTCCGCCCCTGAAGCAGGAAGGACAGAGGTGCAGACAAATACGGGTGCGGGCGAGCTTCTTCTGAGCTCAATGACACATGGGGGGCGGGGGGGGGCGCCCAAAAAGTTAGGACTCGATGCTTCTGTCTCCCTGGGAAGTTAGAGACCGGAGCGGTGCAGAGAGTGGAGTCTACGTGGGGCTAAGCGGGAGGGGCGGAGCGGAGAGGACTCAGACCCGCTCAGACCCGGCTCAGACCCGGCTCAGACCCGGCTGGCGGGCACCCACCCGTCAGTCCCAGCTGGGTGAGCGCTGCCGCAAACACGTACAGCAGGGGAGGGGGGTCCTTTGCTGGATTAATGACCTGTGCGGTTTTCCCAGAGCAGGACGGATTTGAGGCGAGGGGGTGGCAGTTTCTGAGACACGGGCCATGGGGTGTGGACAAGTCAAGAACAGAGGCAGCCGGGAGAAGACTGACACCTGGACACACACAGAAGAGCCACGGACCGAAGTGTTCCGGCAAGTTCTAGAAGCCACGCACCCGGTCTCAACAAGGCAGGAGGTTAGAGGGCTCGGCACAGAGGACCGTGGAGGGCCGTGGAGACGCCAATGGGGGCGTGATTCTTGCCAACAAGTTCCAGAACAGTCAGAGTGGTGGGGAGACTTGGGGCACCGAGAGAAAACCAAATACGCTTGCACAAAGTACAGGCTGGCCCTCTGACATAAGAAAGACCATGAGATTCCAGACTAACGCCCCCCACGGGGCGCACCCACGACACACACTGACACAGGAAAGGGCCGGAAGGGTCCTGCACTGAACACACTCACAACAGAACCATTTCCTCAAGCAGCTCCTATGTCCTTGTTTTCCAGATTTCCCCCATGGGCAGGGCTCTACCCCGGCGCAGATTTACCACCAGCCCCAGCGTTACCGGGGTACCTCCTTAACTTTCTTTTCGTTCCTCCAAAATTCTAAAATACAGACCGAAAAAGAAGAATTTTGCCTCCCTTCCAATAGTAAAGAAATGTAATGCTTAATAATTCAGTATCCTCGCCGGCGAAACACTGCTATAAGTAGCATTTTAGAACGATCTCTGAGTAACTAAAAATTAAACATCAATGAACAGGATAATAGTGAAATTTGTAGATTTCATACCTCTACTTTTTCTTGCTCTTCTAGTGCTAAAAACACAGCTGCTCGGAGTTCGGCCTTTTTTAAAAGAGGGTAAAGGAACAAAAATGGGTTCAAGGCAATTTTCATGACAAGAAGCGCAGACGACGTGAGTTCCATGGGCACCATCGCCACCGTCTAAAAGCCAAAACCCGAAAACGAACGAGACAGCAGCGCCTGGCGGGCGGGTACAGGGTCCGAAAGCTCCCAGAGGCGCTCTCGGTTTCCCACGCCCCCCCGCTCCTCCCGCGGTCCTGGGCGCCCACCCCCCACCCCCGGCTTAGCTCCGCTTGCGCGTCCGCGACCCCGCCAGCTCGTGCTGGCGCCGCTCCAGGAGAAGTCCTCTCCGGGCGACATCCGCAGCTGGCGGAGGACCGCGACCACCCGCACCGGGGGAGGGGGGGAGCCTCCTCGCCCGCACGCCGCGCGTCACCCGAGGGCTCCCCGCGCGGACGGCCCCGAGCTCGCCCGCCGGGCCCCGCAGGGAGCCGCCCCCACCCCGCGGCCCGGACGCGGCCCGGGCGGCCCGCCCCACGCGCCCCGCGACCCTCTGTGACGCCTGCCGCCCGCACAGGCCCTGCGGCCGGCGGGCGTGGCCGGCATCCCGGCGGCCAGGCCCGGCCCGGCCCGGCCCACCTTAATTCGGTTCAGGACCCCGCTGTTCTCCAGCGTCTGCACCAGCAGGTCTCGAAGCTCCGTGTCCTCCTCCGGCACCACCGCGGCCGCCGTCGCCGCCATCTTGCTTCTCCAAGACAACCGCCCAAGCCGCGCCAACGGCCAGCGGCCGCAGCTGATTCCGCTCGGCGCACGGCGACGCGGCCGAGGCCACGCCCCCGCGCCGGCGCAAGCCCGCCCCCACGTCGGCGCCCCCACGGGGCGTTGGTGGGCGGGGCCTCGGGGAGGGGCGGGGCCCAGGCTGACCAGTGGACCGCTGGCAGAGGCGGGAGCTTTGAGGGAGGCGGAAGGCAGCGCTGCGGTGCGTTATTATTAAAATTGTATCACGTCGCAGGCGTCAATAAATGGTGTGCTTTGAAGGTTAGATGCGCTCCCATCCGACTAAAGGGACGCCCAGTCCTGCTCGGCCCCGGGCGCGGCGGGGCGGGTAGAGGGTCAGTGTCCGAGACGCTGGAGACGGTCCCGGTGGGCGCGTGCAGGCTGCCCCCGTGGACACACTGCAGCTGGGCAAGTCCTGATGTCTGCCTCGCTTCCTGGAACCGAGCTGTGGGCACACACATGCGGCTAGGTGTGTGTGCACGCGCGCACCGCGGTACAGCCTGCACGCACCTGCATGCATGCGTGTATGTAAATATGCTCTTCAAGAGAGAGCCTGTGCAAACATGCGTGCGTGTGCCCGCGCTCACGGAGACCGAGCGTACGCGGGTGTACGTGTACGTGCACGCCCTCCCTGACAGCCTGTACGTACATGCATGTCTGTGTGTGCACACGCTCACCGATAGCGCCAGTACATACGCGCGTACGTGTAGATGCACGCGTTCGCGGAAAGCGTGTTTGTGTGTGTGTGTGTGTGTGTGTGTGTGCGCGCGCGCGCGCGCGCGCGCGCGAGAGAGAGAGAGAGAGAGAGAGAGAGAGAGAGAGAGAGAGAGAGAGAGACCGGGAGCGTGCACCAGATATACTAGAAGGAGTTACTGGAGACTTACCATTCAGTGTCAATTATAGAAAGAATTGTCTGTTACAGGTCTCAAGAGAAGAGTGGTCAACAGGAAAGCATCCTCGATCAACAAAGAAAGCTGTGCACAGACAGCCTTGTCTAGAAAAAAACCAGCCTCTGGTGCAATTCAGCCAGTGAGAAATCATCACCACCCCGAACTCCTGCTTTTCTCCAAAGGACTTTGGTTCAAAACAACCCCTCTGAATTCCCTCCTTCCTCTCCTTTGTTTCAAGTACTTACTATGGTTTTGCCTTAGTATGCATGTCCTAAATTCCAATTCTCTGTTATTCCCAAAAAATCCATTTTTGCTGGTAAAATAACTGCCTTCTATTTTTTTCCTTCTATTTTTTTTATGTTTTATGTATTTATTGAGAGAGAGTGTGTGCCAGCAGAGGAGGGGCAGAGAGGGGGACAGAGGATCCCAAGCAGGATGACCGCAAGGAGCCCGAGGCAAGGCTCCAGTTCAGGAGCAGAGAGATCTTGACCTGAGCCAAAGTAGGACACCAAAAAGCGCCCCTGTGACTTCTACTTTTGAGGTTAACAATACGTGTGTGAGTACGCGCAGGCGCACAGAGGGAGACAATGTGTATTTACACCGGGGTGCAGTTCAGTTTCCACGAATGTTCAACATGTGGTGCCGTTCTTTACACTCTGCACGTGTCAGTTTTGCAATAGTGCGTTGGGAAGGCGAGGAACCCCAGAACTGTGAGGAGACTAGTAAGAAACAGCGCGGATTCTAGACCCCACCCTGGGACCCTCGCCGCGTCTGCAGTAGTGCCTAAGAATCTTTCTCCCAAGTCGCCCAGGTGACGGCGACACGGCGACGCCCGTGGATGATCTGAAGATTATCATGGGAGACAAATGGTGCGTCTAAAGTGAGGAAGTAGAACGGGAGCGTTCCGCCCACGTCCCCTCTTTCCCTGCCAGCAGCGGCTATTGAAACGGTGTATAGATCTGTTCCATACACACATACTTCTCCCCTTCCCTAATTTGCATCCTATGCTTATGTTTTAATTTACCAATTTCACTTTATAAATCCTGATCATCTTGCGATATTTTGTTCACATAGACTCTACCTCATTCTTTAACTCCCGCATAGTATTCTGTAGGCGCCCCAAATACTGGTTTTGTCCCTACGCAGGGTTTGTTTGAATTTGTTCTGTTTACCGTGGAGGTAGTGCGTACTGATGATCAAAAATCTAAACAAAGTACCCGTGTCGTGATGAGCACAAGGCGCTGTACAGAAGTACTGAATCACTATATTGTACACGCAAAACTAACAGTACACTGTATGGTAACCAACTAACTAAATTTTTTTTTAAACAAAATACGATTGTCCTAACACTCAGGCTATTCATCATTAAGTATTTATAAAATTTTTTTTGAGGAATCTATCCCAAAACTCCAAACAAAATGGGAAAATATTAAAAATAAAAGTGTGCGCCCCTTTCCTGTCTACCCACCGCCAGGACCGCGCTCCAGACCGAAACCCCACAAAGCTTGTCTGCAGCCCCCCCGGTTCTCCTCAGTATAAGTCTAAGTGCTATCCACGTGTGTCTAGACTGAGCCAGAACGGTGTCTTCCAAAGAATAAAAGTTCATCTTCCAACCCCTAATTCTTAAAATTATGTTACTCTTAATTTTACTGACGGGGATTCTGTGATTTTAAATTGTCTACCTAAATCATCATTTCTCCACCTCAGGCAGGACCCACTGCCTCCCTCCCCTGGGAGATGGGGAAATTATCACCTCTGCACTCGCCTCTCCCTCCCCATCCCTGCCCCCCATCACCATCACCTTTCCTAACTTCAGTTTGATTCTTATTTTTATGCTGTCAAGAATTTACATTCTTTTCCTAATTAATATCGTTCAAACTTGGTAGGTTGACTGGAAAGCCACCCCCTGCTCTCACAATGTGAGGGTGTGACAGGTCTGTTAGGCAGAGCCCACCTGCCTTTAAATGAGCCTTCTCCTGCACCCTGGACCAACCTCCAATGGCCAGCAGCTGAGCTGGTCTGCCTGCTGGCTTTTCCGCCCCCAGAGCCCGCACTGCCCCGCTTGGGGAAGGACTCCAGTGCCAGGGAAACACCCCCTCCTGAGCGCGCCTCACGTCCTGGCCCCCCAACCAGCTCCCCAGCGGGGGAGGGGAGGGCAGGTCTACACCAGGCTCCATGCTTCAGGTCTTCCCTCTAATTACCTAGAAACATGCTTGACCGCTCAGCCTGTACTGGATCCCCCCTGCCTTGTCCCGTTGCCCCACGCCCTCCGCTGTTTCCTGGGGTCCCCTCCCAGATGAACTGCTCACACTCAGTCCTACGTCTTAGGGTCTGCTTCCGGGGCACCCGAACCAACTCCCCCAGACTCCGCCATGTGAAGCAGGTCCTGGGGATGGGGCTCCTGAGTGGGTCGCTCACTAGCCAAATGGCCGGGAGGAGTCGTTGCTGATGGGAGTGGAGTGGCCTCAGTGCTGGCAGGGGCAGCGGAGGGCCGGTGGCCTGAGTGGGAGAGGGCATGGGGGAGGGGCCCTGGCGGGGGCCATCTCCCTAGCATTGGAGATGGGGGCAATGGTAATTTTAAAGATTCTGGAGTCAGATTTTTTTTTTGATATCAAAGTGCTGAAGGCTCGGGGCACCTGGGGGGCTGAGTCCGTTGAGCGTCCACTTCAGGTCAGGTCATGATCTCATGGTTTGTGGGTTTGAGTCCCCCGTCGGGCTCTGTGCTGACCGCTCAGAGCCTGGAGCCTGCTTCTGATTCTGTGTCTCCCTCTCTCTCTGACCCTCTCCTGCTCATGCTGTCTCTCTCTCTCTCTCTCAAAAATAAATTAAAACCATTTAAAAATTTAAAAACAAAAAACAAAATGCTGAAGGTTCAAGTCAGCCAATTATGGAGCGAAGGCGTGGTGTAAAAACCTGGTCTCCGGAGCCGGAAACGCCCCTGACGTCATGTCCGTGGCCTGAAATCCACTGAAGTAGGAGACTTTCCAGGGATTAGCAAACGCTGTAACGTTGGGCTTTTTATTTCAACAGACAGCCAGTTGTTAAACGCGTACCAACCCCTCCTCGCCTTCACGGTGCTCCCGGACCTGAGAGTTTATGCTGTGTGTTCATCCTCTGTGAGCGTCGGGCCCCTCGGCTGGGAAGTAGTAACCGACCCACAGAGGTTTGTAAAATAAGACTGTTTGTTGGAAATCACACCTATTTCCTAATCTCGAGAAAGGATCTGTTGAGAAGTTGGTTTCTGAGATCGGCCTGAAGGAGAACAATTAAATCCAAACATAAAGGTTAAAGCGAGCAAGAGAGGGGGCCGGGGGGTGTCGTCCATGTTGGCAAACATGGAAACTGATCTGTCAGAAGCAGGACATGAGAGAAAATAGAGCAAGTAGATCTGGATCTGGAAACAATGGGGGAAGTTAGTATCTGAAGGCTTGGGCAGGGAGCACGGGGAGCGCAGGGGAGCGCCCAGGGCTG
>PISW01013867.1:0-23915 GCA_004023785.1 Mungos mungo
CATCATGAAGCACCAGGGTCTTCGGGGATTCCCGCAGCCCCTCAGTCCTCCAAGAGAGGAACAGCGGAACAGCTTGACCGGAGAGGAGGGTGAGAGCCACAGAGACTGGGTCTGTCTTCAGGAAGAAGAGCTTTTGCGAAGCCCGCTAAGAGTCTCAAGAAGCTCACCCCCAGCCTATCCCTTCACGCAGCAGAAGGGTTGCGGTGAAGTTGGGCTTACCGGAGCTGTTAAGTACTCGGCTTTGATCGCTGCTCCGTACCGCTGGTAGTTGGCTTGTGTCCTAAGCTACGGGGGTCTGAGGTGGGTAGCTGGCTGGACAAGGTATCCCGCCAGGCAATGCACGAAGGGCCTGACGTGACCCCTCCCTTCTTGGGGAGGGGAAGAAATGCAAGAGCCAGGCTCTTGCCGGTGGCACAGCTGGGCTAAGGACTTGGGTGCATCTGACATGAAGAAGCCCTGGGAGAGGCGCTGGGGACACACCAGCCTGGGCTGGACCGAAGGGAAGGGGTCAGAACTCAGGGGTTTGGTCTCTAGATTCGGAACCACAAGGAACCTTTCTGGGAATGGAAAATGCCTGGGAAGGGGAGATTCCCAAGAGAGGCAAATTTCCCAGTGATGAATGCCTCTCACTCACTGGGATAGGAACCCAAATGTGCTTGCCATCCCGGTCTGGCTAGGACAGGTGGAATGGCCTTCCTGGCCTGCTTATGGGCGGACAGTGTTAGCTCAGCTTCCTCGGAGAGACTGGTGCTTAGCTCCTCTGCACAGGTAGAAGGGCTAGAGTTACCCCGTGGGACTTCCCAGCAAGAGTCCCCAAGAACGGTGGGTGTTCAGCCGAGAAAGGTAGGCTCTTCTGGTGAGGTGGGTAGGGCTTCTCTCCCTTGAGTCATCCTACAGTTGGCACAAGTCAGAGTTCCTGGTTTGGATTTAGTGAGCCCCTTCCCAGATGTGAGCAGAGGCCCAAAGGACCAGCAAAGAGCCACCTAGAGGTCTGGTTGACAGAGGCCATTGGGGGGACATTCTTAGTCAGTGTCTTCCAGGGCTGGGCTGAGGCGAGCGAGGGGGTGGGAGGTCCTGTGGGCGGGGGAGCTGCGCACGCTGGCCCCTCATTCCCAGTCCTCCCACTCTACATCTTCCAGCTGCGAACAGGAGGGGACAACGGAGAGCACAAACACGTATTTACTCCTCTGAGTCAAGCCCAGACCCAGCCTCCCTTGGCTGCCTCCATTTTCAGACAGCCCTCCCCTAAGCATCCCCACCACCACCCCTGCCCCATCCCCAAGTCCCCCACCTTGGGCCACACCCTGCCCCCTAGGAGAGTGAACGATGTCTTAAGGAACACGTCTGGGAGCAGAGCTGCCCTCTGCCTGAGGGATGGGGCTGCTGCTCCGATCATTCCAGACCCCAAGGAAATGCCTCCATCAGTCAAAACTAGACGCTGGGATGGGGCACCCTGCCTCCAGGAACCAACTCAGTCAATCCCGTAAGGAAAACTTGAGAGTGGCCCTGTATCAGAAACGAGGTGGCACCGCACTGCAGGGGTTTTCATCAGGGGCTCCAGCGCCTGCCTTCTGGCTGAAGTCTCCCTGGGGAACTTTCTACTGGCCCGCTGTCAGCTGATCCCCGGCATGATGGGGTGTAGCCTGACTTCTGGGTATACGGTGGCCAGGTGTTATAGAGGGCTGCGGAGACCCAGAAGGTGTCAAGGCCCTGTGACATGCTAGGGGATCGTGGGCCTTCTCTGCTGTGGGTGCAGTGCCCTGGGTGCAGTAAGGTCACAGAAGCAAAATACTCCTGGGCCGGTCTCTACCTCTCTCCAGGCTTCAGTTTTCCCATATGAAAAATGAGGCCCTGCTATCTTTCTAATCTGTTCACCTCTTTACAGCAGGTTTATGAACTACATGACAGAAGGACTCATGTGGCTCTTGTGTAACTGGGAGTAACACCAACTGGAATCAGATGTCTGGGCTGGAGCCTCACTCTTGTCACTTAGCCGCTGTGAGAGCTTTCCCCCACTGCCTTTCATTCCAAGTGACTCATTCTTGATTCCAGCAGGTAATGAAGCCTGAGTCATAGGGCCGCTGAGCTGCTAACTGGACTGGGTTTTGTGGTGGCTTCGGTAACCGTCAGAGTGCTCCCACGCCCGGGCACGAGGCCCTAACACGTCTACATGCATTACCCCTCACAGCTTCCATGCTTCTAAGACCAGTTTTGTTTTCGATGGGGAAACAGAGGCTCAGGTTAAGTGACTTGCCCTAGACTAAAGGGCAAGGACTAAAAGACTATCTTCCGTCTCCAAGGCCAGGAGTCTGTTCAGGTCCCATCCCTGGGGACCATCAATCAGAAGATCTGGGGCAGGGTTTGGAGTCTACGTTTTTGAGTGGTTTCCTCAGGTGACTCTGACGCAGAGCTGATGTCAGGAACTCTCTCACCATCCGCCCTGGAGCTGAGGGGAAGCAGAGCCTGCTGACGGAGACCATGCGGGGCCTGAAGCTGCCATCTCAGAGAGGAACAGGGATCCACCGGGATGGGGGGGTTGGATTTAATGGGGGGAGTCCTCAACCACTGGGACCATCGGGCTTGCTGCCCTGTGGCCAGCCAGACCACTCACCTCCCCAGAGGCATCCACTTTGGAGAGTGCCATCTGCACTTCTTCTTCAGTCATGTCCAAGTCGAAGTCCTTCTCCCAGTCCTCGCTGATGTCCGTGCTGGAGCCTGGAATCATGAGCCACAGTGTGAAAGGCGGGAAGGGGTAGGTACGAGCAAGTTGTAGCTGGGGGTTATGGCACTCTTTACAAAGGGCCTGGCAAATATATATCAACGGTCTCACATTCTGTTGTCACGCTGGCTCAGTGATTCCACTTTTAGGAATCTACTCTAAGGAAAAATCTTGGATTCAGTCAAAGATTTAACCAAACGGATGTTCGCTGTAGTGCGGTTACAGTGATGAAGACTGAAAAAACCTGAGAGTCCACTGATAGGGAATTATAAAAGTAAATAAATGGCATAGTCACATGACGGGACATAACGTGGCTTCTAAATGTTATGCTGTAGAGAACTTATACACATGGCAAAATAGTCTAAAACTATTGAGTGAGGAAAAGTAAGTTACTAAATAGTGAAGAAGCACTTTTGTCCGGAGGCTCCCAGGAGCCAGAGAAATCTTCTAGAAGACATAGGCAACGAACCTCTTCCTCTTCACTCAGTGGACTCTACCTACACCGACCTTGCTACTCCTGAAACACACCAGACATTCCTGCTTTCGGGCCTGGGCTGTTCCTTGTACCTAGACCTTTCTCCTCAGACATCCACAGGCCAATTTCCTCGCCTCCTTCACACCTTTGCTCCAATCCTACCATCTAAATGTGGCCGGCCCTGACCATCCTACTTTAAACTGCAACCCACTCTGCACTCTGCTCTACTTGTTCTTTTTTCCATTGTATTTATCACTTTTGAACACATTCCATCATTAGACTTAATGTGCTTATTGTCAACAATAGAGGAATTAGAATGTGGGCTCGCTGAGGGCAGGGATCTTTTGTTTTCCTTTCTTACGTATTCGGAGTGCCTAGAATACAGAGTTTGTACTCAACAGATATTTATGGACCCTGTTCTAAAACCAGGGCTGGCAAACTATGGCCCATGGACCAAATCCAGACTAGTGCATGTTTTTGGAAATTCAGTTTTGGAACTCAGCCCTTCCCATTTGTTCATGTACTGCCTCTGGATGCTTTCCTGTCAAAACAGCAGACGTGTGGTTCTAATGGACCTTATGCCCCCAAAGCCCAAAATACTTGTGATCTGGCCCTATACAGAAGTCTGCTTGCCCCTGCTCTGGGTGATTCTGATGCCTGCTAAGGTTAGCAGTCACTGCTCTAAACATTCATTATTTGGGTAGGACTCCTTAGAGGCCACATAAAAAAAATGTACACGTGGAAGTTTGACTAAGAAGAAAACTACAAAAAGTTAAAAAAAATATATACGCAGAAAAAAAAGTATATGTAGTATGAGTCCGTTAAAAAATATGCTCGTAGATGCTTGTGCACAGAGAGAACAGATGTGTAAGACACCCACAAAAATACTAACAGTAGTTATCTCCAGGTGATGAGATCATGGGGTAATTTTTTTTTCTATAATGATCACATACTACTTTGTACCTTTTTTTGGTCTATTATAAGCACCTTCAAAAAGAGTAGGTCCCCGATCTCCCAACGGCACGACCTGTGAACATGTCCTTGCTTCCAGCGCAGCTTGCTCCTGGCCAGGCACCCAGCCTCTGAGAGCGCCCCTAAGCCCTGGCCCCGTGCCCCTTATTAAGGGGTCTCGCACTGTTCTTGCTTCCTAGCCACAAGCATCCTGGGTCTCTGGAGCCATGTAGACCTGAGTGGAATCCCTACTTTTTTTTATCTATTGTGTAGTCTTGGGTAAGCTATTTTGGGCTTCAGTCTATTTATAAAATAAGGATAAAACCACCGTCTTTGCAGAGAACCGCAGGACGAGCTTATTATGTAGATGCCTGTCTCCCTATCACCCTCATTCGGATTCTGAGCAGCTGAGTGGTGGCCCAGAACTCTGCATTATAAATAGGTGCCTGGGTGATGCTTTGTAGGCCTGGGCCTGCAGTTTGAGATACAATAGTGTTAAGATTAGAAGTGTCGGGGCGCCTCGGTGGCTCAGTCGATTAAGCTTCTGACTTTGGCTCAGGTCATGATCTCGCGGTTCGTGGGTTTGAGCCCCGCATCAGGCTCTGTGCTGACGGCTAGCTGAGAGCCTGGGGCCTGTCTTTGGATTCTGTGCCTTCCTCTCTCTCTGACCCTCCCCTGGTCACACTGTCTCTCTCTCAAAAATAAATAAAAACATTAAAAAAAAAAAGATTTTAAGTGTCAATGTGAGGGGCGCCTGGGTGGCTCAGTTGGTTAGACTTCCAACTTTGGCTCAGGTCATGATCTCACGGTTCGTGAGTTTGAGCCCAGCATTGGGCTCTGTGCAGACAGCGCAGAGCCTGGAGCCTGCTTTGGATTCTGTGTCTCCCTCTCTCTCTGCCCCTGTCCTGCTCACACTGTCTCTTTCTTTCTCAAAAAAATAATTTTAAAAAAAGTGTCAACGTGAAGTGCATGTAACACGTACACTTAGCAGGGATTGCACAAATGGAGGCTGTTAAAGGCATTATCTCAGAGTTCAGGAATTTTGCACGTGGTCCTAGTCAGGGCAAACTGGGAACCAAGACCAGGTTCTGACTCCGCATCCAAGTCTCCCTATGCCTTCAAGGACATTTTGGTGGCACACACCTGGCTGGAGGTCATTTTGGTGGCACACACCTGGCTGTCAGCATAGGCTTCCTGTGGTTTAAAAGCTGGGCTCCTGGCTGACTCCTCATTTCAGAGGTGTGGCCATGGCCATGATCGCTTTCCCTAACCTCAGGTTGCCCTCTCTTTCAGGCGTTAAATGTTAGGGCAGCCCTTCCGGGGGTGGAAAACAGAGCATCAGCTTACAGTTTTGGAGCACTTCGCACCCACCCTCTGAGGTGGGTATTAACAGTCCCAATTTCCAGATGATGGAATGAAGGCTTCGAATGGCAGAAATAAGCGGGGCTTTCTCTGCCATGTGCCTCCTCCCACCATCCTGTCCTGTCACATGACAAGGGTGCTAGGATCTCCATTACGCTGTGCATGTGGCACAGAACTGACCTAGGCCAAAACAATGTAAGATTTCCTGATGGAGTCTGTGGGTTTTTTTTAAGAAAGGGGAGTCTTCAGGGGCACCTGGGTGGCTCAGTTGGTTAAGTGTCTGACTTCGGCTCAGGTCATGATCTCGCAGTCTGTGGGTTTGAGTCCCGTATCGGGCTCTGTGCTGACTGCTCAGAGCCTGGAGCCTGCTTCAGATTCTGTGTCTCCCTCTCTCTCTACCCCTCCCTCACTCATGCGCGTCTCGCTCCATCTCTCAAAGATGAATAAATATTAAATTAAAAAAAAAAAAGAAAGAAAGGGGAGTTTTCAGGTGATTACTAACCTCACAGTGCTGTCACTCAGCTCGTTTTATTCTGTTTAACTAGGTCTCTGCTTCCCCAGAGAAGAAATGGAAGCAAAAGCCACACTCAGGTCAGTCATTGGGGAAGTAGGGCCTTCAGCCCAGGGCTCCTTCCAGTTTGCAGGCCTGTCCCTGTCTGTCCTCCCCCTCTCCCTGCTGAGGGAACCGGAGGAGGGTAAGTCCAGGCTCTTAGATTAAATGATCTTGGGTCAAAATGCAGGTGGGAAGAGCTCTGCAAGGACAGCCACTGCCCCACTGCCCCTGGACTGTGGGAGACCGTGTGGCGAACCTACCCCAAGAGACTCTGCTGTACCCAGAGACCAAGCCTCTCTTTTGTCATCTAAGATGTGGCCTTAAAAGAGAAAAGGAGTCACTCACTGTCTCCAAGCCTTCGTTATTTCAAGACTCACTCACTCTACTCTGTGACACCCCCGCCCTCCTGCAAACCCCCGAGTGTGTCGGAGGCAGTAGAGCAGAGCAAGCAGAGTATGTGCTCCAGCTCCCAGTAATCTCATTTTGTCCCATTTCAACTCACCACTCATTTTTCCGACCCTGCTCTCTCATAGCCCAATTCCCAATGGAGCCTACAGTTTTTTTTTATTAAATTTTTTTTTCTTTTTAAAAAAATGTTCTTACTTATTTTTGAAGAGAGAGCGCATGAATGGGGGAGGAGCACAGAGAGAAGGAGACACAGAATCTGAAGCACGCTCCAGTCTCCGAACTGTCAGCACAGAGCCCGACGTGGGGCTTGAACCCATAAACTGTGAGATTGTGACCTGAGCCGAAGTCAGATGCTTAACCGACTGAGCCACCCAGGTGCCCCCCCAAAATTTTTTCTTTAACGTTTATTTATTTTTGAAGGATGGAGAGACAAGAGCATGAGTGGGGGAGGGGCAGAGACAGAGAGGGAGACACAGATTCTGAAACAAGCTCTAGGCTCTGAGCTGTCAGCACAGAGCCCGATGTGGGGCTCAAACTCATGGGTTTGAGATCAAACTTGCGGCTGTGAGATCATGACCTGAGCCAAAGTCGGACGCTTAACCGACTGAGCCACTCAGGCGCCCCGGAGCCTACGGGTCTTTAATCCAACTGTCTCACTGTCTCTCCTTCCCCTCCTGAGCTCCGATTCCATGAGCCATGATTCTGATCACTTTTTTGCATATACTTGTGGATTTCCTTCTTTTCCTCCACCACTTTCCCTTGGCTGAACTTGAACCCTGGTTAAGTCCAGCTCCCATCTGTTCTGTACCTACACCTAGGCTACTGAATGTGGCTGAACAAAAGTACACCAGTGCTGACAGGTATCTTTTAAAACTCATGACCACTACCTCAAATGGGCCCTTGGTACCACCCAGCCAGCTACCCCATACCACTTGTTGGGCCCCTCGCCTACTCTTCCACTTTCCCAAAGTACTAGTTCATGCTTTCCTAAACAGTGAGTGAGTGGGGGGTTGATCTCAAGTTTCCTACCAGTAAAAAAAAAAAAAAGGGAAAATCACACAGACTTCTCTTCGGCTTCTATGAGGACCGAGTGATATGCACATCCAGTGCTCAGCACAGAGCCATACAGACAGATAGACAGTGCTCAGAGACAGTAGCTCTTACGATCATTTCCCCAAAGCAGGGCTCTACTCCTATTTCTTCCCAGACTGAGGACCTTGTTATTATTATAAAAAGAGCCTACTGTCCTCAATTTGCTCCCAATTTATAGAGGAATAAATGGGGCTTAGAGAAGATCAGCAATTTTTCTGAAGTCATAGGGCTTAGGAGCAAGGCTGGGATTTGAACCCAGAACTGTTCGAACCCCAGAGCCTGAGCCCTTAACCTCTCTATGTAACAGGTTGGGCATATGATGTGAGCTGCATGCCTTGCCACTTCATGGCACCAAGTTCAACGTTCCGTGTTTGGCTAAGACTTTAAGTTCTTAAGTTCTACTTGTTAAGTTAACCCATCTACCCTTCTAATTCCTTCCTCTCCTGGGAGATAATACAGCAAAGTGGCCTCTGCTATCTGGACTTTATAGGCCCCTGGGCCCCGCATCTCCCCCAAACTCTCCACCTCTCCTATACAATGCCTGCCTCCTCAGTAAACCAACCACTGATGCCTGGAGCCTTCCTTCTTTCTCTGAACTCCTCCAGCATCAAGCCTGTCCCGTACAGCTTCATGCTTCATCATAAAGACTGCAGCTTTTGCCCCTCCCTCCTCAGTGTCTCATAAAGAGCAGGTAGGAGCTCACTGGATGACCTCACTGAGTCAGAGCCAGAAGGAAAGCATTGTGTTGGAAACTGGAAACCCCATGGTTTCCATCAGGGAGCAGGGGAGGGGTGTGGCGGGGCCAGTTTCCCTTCCACTGCAGCAAACCAGTCTCTCAGCACCAGCAGGCTGGGATCACCTGCTGGGCAAGCTGTGTGGCTGCCTGGTACCGTGTGTCGGCAGAGCCCAAGTGTGTGTGTTTCAGGCGAGGCCTTCCTGACATCAGCTCTTCCTGAACAGGGACTCTGGATGTGGCAAAACAGTCCACACCAGAGCTCTTACTGTCCTTTCATTCCCAGAATTAGAGAGGTTCCCCTTTGACAAAAAGTCAGAGTCTCCAGTCTAAAATTTCATTATACAGATAAGAAACTAAAGCTTTATTACTTAAGCTGGGGCACAACAAGTTCATGAGAATTCATCTAACTCTTTTTAAAATCAGTATGTGTAAGTTTTATGTATCTCATGCTCCTAATAATGAGGTAAGCTTAGGGAGGCTAAATGACTCTCCTGAGGTCACCAGGGGAGAGGACCTCTGACATCAATCAGTGTCATAGGGATTTCCAGCCCAGGGTAGGGCTAAGCTGTCCAAATGGACAGTGTGGTAGTTACGGGCACGGGCTCCGAGTCAGAGACCTGACTCTGGGCCTGCCACTTCCTGGCCATATGAATTTGAGCAAGTTACTTAACATTTCTTCTTTTTAAAAAATTTTTTAAAAAAATATTTATTTTTAAGAGAGAGAGAGAGAGCATGAGCAGGGGAGGGGCAGAGAGGGAGACACAGAATCTGAAGCAGGCTCTAGGCTCTGAGTTGCCAGCACAGAGTCCGATACGGGGCTTGAACTCACAAACTGTGAGCTCATGACCTGAGCCAAAGTCAAATGCTTAACTGACTGAGCCACTCAGGTGCCCCAACATTTCTGGGCCTCATTTTCTTCATCTATAAAAGAAGACAGTAATACTGACCTGACTGGGCGGTGCGATGTAAGGAGAAGTTAAATGCAATATAACACACTAAGCACAGGACCTGGCTTAAAGCTTATTCTGTTGAACGTCAGGCCCCAACGACTGTAAGATGCACCCTTATTTCAGAGCATACGTACATCCTGGATGAAATAGGGTAATAAATACTCAACAGATAGCAGCTGTCACCGTCATCATCAGTATCTCAAAAGAAGAACAACTGCTTCTAGGATCCTAAAGAGACAAGTCTACCTTATGGGGTAACAACTCTTGCTTGTCCCTCTCCCCTGCCCCAGGATTTTGGCCTTGACTTACCTTTCTTTCCATTGTTAGAGGGTGTAGACTTCCCACTGTCCGAGTTCAGCTCAAACACCCGTAAGTCTGTGAGTACCTCCTCCCTCAGAGTCTCTACTCGGGCTGGAGGCCTGGGCTCTGGGCCACTGGGGCGGCCCGCAGGGGTGTGGGGCTTGAACTGAGCTGGGGGTGGGGGTCCAGTCTCACCCACATCCACAGCCAAGCCCTGTTCCTCCAAAGATGCCTCTAGTAGCTTCTGGGACAGGTCCTTGGGCAGCAGGGGTGCGTTGGCTGCAGTGCTGGCGACCTGTGTCACCGGGGAGATGCTCTCGCTGCTCTCTGAAGGAGTCACCTCTGTTGGAGGGTCGGCCGGTGTCATCAAACCCTCTTCACAGGGGCTCAGGGGGTCGGGACCCCCTTCAGGGCATGTGGACGTTCTGGTCACAGGAACCTTCACCTCTTTTGGAGACGTGGGTGAACCGCTCCCAAGCTCCTCTGTTGAGAGAGAACAGGAAATAGAGCTACGTCCCCTGGTCAGCCCCAAGACAGTGCGGGAGCTCTGCATACAGACCTCAGGCTCCCACCAAAGCTTACTCCAATCAAGACTAAAGGGTGCCGATAAACTATTAAAAAAAAAAAAAAAGACTAAAGGGTGCCAGTTTCCTCATGCTTTCCCCATCACAGTCCCCTGCAGGTGCTCCTCCGGGTCAACATCTCTCCCGCTCGGAGACCCAGCATATGACTGGTGGGCACTCAGCTTCTGGAAGCACAGCCCAAGAAGGAATTATAGACTTGAAAGCTAAGACATGACAGTGAATCAGTTCTGGGTTCAGGCTGGGCTCTGCTCTATCCTCAGTGTGTAATCTTGGGCAAGATGCTGAGCTTTTCTTTAACTTACCCCCACTTACTACACGTGTTAATAGCATGCAGGCGTCTCCAACATACTATCCTACGCTGAGCTACCAGGGAGAGGATGCCCAGCTCCCTCCTTAAGCGAGCAGTTCCCAAACCTGGCTAGGCACGAACCATTACCAGGGAAGCTTGTTAAAAATAAAAGTTTGGGGGCATGTGGGTGGCTCAGTCTGTTAAGAGTCTAACTTCGGCTCAGGTCATGATCTCATGGTTTGTGAGTTCAGGTCCTGTGTTGGGATCTGTGCTGACAGCTCAGAGCCTGGAGCCTGCTTCTAATTCTGTTTCTCCAGCTCTCTCTGCCCCTCCCCTGCTCACTCTCTTTCTCTCTCTCTCAAAAATAAAAAAACATGTAAGAACAAATTTAGAATGGGGGAAGGGAATCTGGAATTCCGATAAGCACCCTAGGGGACTCTGAAGTGGCCAGCCCATAGGCTGGCAGGGGAATCTGTTGCTTTTTTTTTTTTAATGTTGTTTTTTTTTTTGAAAGAGAGAGAGAGAGACAGAGAGACAGAGACAGCGTGAGCAGGGAGAGTCAGAGAGAGAGGGAGACACAGAATCCAGACAGGCTCCAGGCTCTGAGCTAGCTGTCAGCACAGAGCCCGATGTGGGGCTTGAACCCACGAACCACAAGATCATGACCTGAGCCGAAGCCAGATGCTCAACCGACTGAGCCACCCAGGCGCCCCAGGGAATCTGCTGCTTCTGACACATTTGATTTCTATACCTAAACCAGGAATTCCGCCAGCCCAGGCAAACATTTCCTTGTTAGTCCAGTCTTTGCTCAGCATGGACAAGTGCTCAGAGATGGCCAGATGGTCCCTGTGGGCAGGGTAGGGCCTGTTACTTGCCCATCACCTCTCAATCTCTCTTACCTTCTTCCTCCTCCCAGCCAGGCTCTTCAGACAGGCTCTGTTCTGCCCGCTGCTTCAGGGCATCCCTCCGGGCCTCGTCCTGAGTGAGGGGGAAGAAGATGGCCAGAAGCAGTCAGGGCTCACTCTTCCCCAGACCCTGGCCCTGACCCCAGAACTCTTGGTGCCTGGTGCCCCTTCTCCCCTCAACAACATCCAACCCACTTCCCCAAAGGCTGAGTGGAGGACCTCCCCGGGCCAGGCCAGCATACCTGCTCTAGTTGATGGACTTTATAGAAATACCGATGCCAGAATTCTGAATGGGAAACAGCTGCTGGGACCTGGAGAAAGGGGACAGTGCAGATGAGACTTTGGGAGTAGTTGTGTACGGTCTGTGTCCCCAGCCTTATCAGTCTGCTGCCAGCTGCTCTGGGCTTCAGATGTGGTTCCGTGGCTGAGCGGTTCTCCTCAGAGCACTTACACCCTCCGTCCCCAGACCCACCTTCCTGGCCCAGCTTGGCCAAGGAGGGAGAAGAGAATTCCCATCAGGCTTTGCTGGCCCTTCCATTTCTCCCACGACTGCCAGAGGTCTGGCAAATCGGCTTTGCCCATGTGGATTCTTGGCTCAGGACCTGGCTGGTCTGGCTCTAGAGGGTCTCCGGCTGCTCTCTGGGCCAGGTAACTCGGCAGTGACTCTAGCTAGGTATGTGCCTCCCGCCTCCTGACACCTCAAGCTGAAGCTGGGTGAAGTCCTGCCAGCTGGGCCCTCACCATCTTGGTGTAGAGGGCCCGGATGGAGGGGCTGCCTACAAGGAGCTCTGAGATCTCCCCCTTCTTCTCCTCCAAGCAGAACTGGGAAAGCCAGGCGTCAAACAATTCCGGGGGCCCTGCAGAGGGACAGACACTGATGGTCAGTTTCTCGGGTCCGGACAAAGAACATCGGGCCTACAGAAAACACACCTAAGCCTGGACACAGACAGTGAGGAAAGCTTAAGATTTCTTTTTTTTTCCAAAGCCATTTGGCCAAAGGTGGGGGATCAAGAAGGGTGAAGGGGTGGGTGGCCCCACTGATATCACGGCATAGCACTTAAGTGATCTCTAGAACAGGCGACAGTCGGCGTGTTCTCAGGCTGCTTGCTCTTTAGCTACTGAATCCTCTCCTCTCCGAAACAGCTGTTCTCAGGTCAGTAGTCTGAAGGCTACTTACTTCCTGGGGCACCTGGGTGGCTTGGTCACTTGAATGTCTGACTCTTGATTTTGGCTCAGGTCATGATCTCACGGTTCATGGGATTTAGCCCTGAATCAGGCTCCTTGCTGCCAGCACGGGGCCTGCTTGAAATTCTCTCTCTTCCTCTTTCCTTCCCACTCCTGCGTGTACACACACACACACACACACACACACACATTCTCTCTCTCTCTCTCTCTCTCAGAAATAAATAAACTTGAAAAACAAAAGTAAAGGCTATTTCTCTGTCCTGTCTCATATGACCAGTCCAGCCTCTGACCCTGGGAGCCACCAGATGTCTTTGCGACGGCCTCTCCTCTCCTGGCCTCTCGGTCTTCTGTGATTTTCCTCCCGCCTTTCCAGTCATTCTATCTGACTCTTCAGTGGGCTCTTTCCTCTCTCCTTATGTCTTCCCGCTGTCTGTTTTCTCCTAAGATAACCTCTACTAAACCCTAAGTTTCAACCTCTCCCTCCCCCAACTCCTCAGTCTGTCTTTACAGACTGGGCTCCAGAGCCAGGGGTCTGGTGTCCCCTGGACACCTCTATCGGCTCAGGTGCAGCAATCCCAATGTGTGCACATGCTCTTCTGTCCCCAAGCTGTCCCACCCCAGTATCCACCTTCTAGAACCCTGGGTGCCGTCCCGGACTCCTCCTTTATCCGACTGCTCTGGATTCCACTTCCGCGGTGTCTTCTACGTGCACACCCCACTCTCCGTTCCACCTGCCACTCCCTGGGTTCTGGACTTCCCTCTGGTGGGGGTTCCTGCCAAGCCTCCTACCCAGTCTGCCTGTCTTCTATCTTTCTCTGTGTTCGATGGGTCTTTTACAACATACAAAATCTGATCACCTCAGGCCTCAAAACCCTTCAGGAGTTCTCTAGGGAGGGCTTCTTATTTATTTTTAATTCATTATTATTATTTTTAGTAAGTAAACTCTATACCCAAAGTGGGGCTTGCACTCATGACCCTGAGATCAAGAGTCGTTTGCTTCACTGACCGAGCCAGCCAGGTTCCCCTCTAGGGAGGGCTTTTTAAGCGAGGGTCCAAGGATGGGCTCTAGAAGGTCAAAGATCTCCCATATGGCATTATAAAATTTTGTGGAGAGGGGTGGCTGGGCAGCTCAGTTGGTTGATCGTCTGACTCTTGATTTCAGTTCGGGTCATGGGATCGAGCCCAGGCTCTGCACTGAGTAGGGAGCCTGCTTGGGATTCTATCTCTCCTCTCCTCTCTCTCTCTCTCTCTTTCCTTCTGCCCCTCTCCCCTGCTTGTGCTCTCTTTCTCTCTAAAATAAGTAAATAAATAATAAATAAAATTTTGTGGAGAGAGGACCTGTCATTTTCAACAGTTTTTTAAAGGCCTTTGTGACTAAAAGAAAGGCTAAGAACCATTACTTTGAGCCTTTCAGGACAAAAATTCAAAGTGCATAGTTTGGCACCCAAAGTCCTTCCAATCCAGCCCCCACCAGCAGCTCTCAGCGCCTTCCCTCCCTCACATGCACCCCTTAATCTAGACTTCCCAAAAGCAGACCTTTAAATGTCCTATTGCCATGCTTGAACACCTTCCTGCACTGCTAAAAATAAAACTAGTCTATTTGTTTTTCTTTTTCAAGCAGGCTCCATGCCCAGCGTGGGGCTTGAACTCATGACCCTGTGATCAAGCGTCATAACCTCCACCAACTAAAGCCAGCCGGGTGCCCCCAAATTAGTTTACTTCTACTTCACCCTTAAAAACTGTGTCACATCCTAGGTTCCCCAGGTTGGGGTGGGTGCTTCCCTTCTGGGTTCCTACTGCCCCCACCTTTCTGTGGAAACAGTCACTCCAGCTCTACTGTCCTTGCTTTAGTCATGGTTTCCTATCTCTCTTTCCTAACAGCAGGTTCCTGGAGGTCTGCATGGGGGTGAGGGTTTGACTGATTTCTGAGCTCCAGCTCCCAGCCTGGGGCTTGCTGCATGGCAGGGGCTGGGCAAACAAGTGCCAAAGAGAAGGTGGGCAGGGCAGCGGGGCTGCGATGGGCCTAAGCTGAGAATGGGGAGCAGGGCAAAGCCTCTGCAGACGTGAACACAGCCCAGGTTCAGGGAGGAAAAGGGACTGTCAACCCATCTGACCACACATAAGGCACAGTCTAGCCCCCCCACTCTGGTCCCTCCACACAGGAGTTGCTGGGCCACTGTGACTAGAGACCAATGAGGCACTCATCCCAGACTCCCGTGGTCTCCCTGCCCTGCGAGCTGCCCCCTCACCGCTACCCCCTCACCATCTGGTTCATTGCAGTAGGTTGCCGGGTCTGACTGCAGGCTGTAGAGGCGAGCCTGTAAGAAATAAAGAACAGAGATTCTGGGGTGCTAGGTGGAGAAAGCACTCCCTCTCTGGGAGCAGACTCTACTACTGCTGTTGACTTAGGTGCTCTGAAGACATCATTCTATACATTTATTCCTGTTGGAAATCAGCCTCAACCCAGCCTCTCCCCTGCTGGCTGCCAGACCCACAGGGCACCTGTCAGCTTGCCCATGGCTAGAAAGGGGAGTCCTGGGCTAGGAGTGAAAAACTGGCGCTCCCAGAGAAATGGCCGCTCCCCTAGTATTCCACCTTGGGAATTAAGACCTAGTGTAAGCAGGTTGCAAAATTATATGTATCAAATTCTTTTGAATTATGTAAAAGTTGAAAAATGTTAGTGCGAGTACATTAATAAAGTCCAAACGTATGGGCAAATTTTGAAGAGATGTATCTCCCCAAATGAAAACCATTCATCAAGAATTTCTTAATTCCATAGCCAGCCTGCCGAGTGAATTATCTGCTGTGTTCCCAGGAAGGCCACAGGAGTGGCAAACTTTGGCTGGCCAACAGTAAACCCCACCTCCCTTCCTCAGTGCTATGTGGGGTAAGGGCCAGCTGCCTGCGTCAGAACGTCCGCAAGTGGCTTTGGTGACTTACTGCTGTTAGAACTTAACATCCTGCCATTTAGAACATTTCACACTCCCACTCAAATGTCCACTGAGTGGTGGTAGTGATACTAGTGCTGACAGACATGCTTGAGAAATCAGTACGTTTGGAGAGGAAATTCAAGGCCAACCTGCTGTGACATCACGCTGTGAATTTAGGAGAAAACACTCCGTGAACCCTTATGAAGTAATGTGAGAAGATAAGACGTGGAAGAAATAGCCTATCACTGTCGTTGATCTAAGTGCTGTGAGGACTCTTCCCACGACTCACTGATTCCCACCGGAAATCAGCCTTTACCCCAAATGGGGGAAGATCATGCCTGCAGAACATTCCTTATCAAGGCTGAAAGCTGAAAGGAATCCACATGAGCAGCACTACAGAAATGACTGGAATAATTACGCCATAATCCCTTGCAAGAATTTAAATAAGTAAAAGGATGGTGAGTAAGAAAGACGCTAATATTTTTTATATATGTTTTTACAGCAGGTTGTAAAATTCCATGCATAGAGTGCTTTTTTTGTTAAAAGGAAAGAGGTCAAACACTCTTTACCAATGTCTATAAACAAAACGAAATGAAAGGTATTAGCCAAACACGAAATAGGTGGTTCTCTCTCTGTGATGCGATTATGGACTTAGAAATCATTATCTTCTTGGTTAGCGCTTCTCCAGTGTAGTTACATACGTATACTTATTTTCTGGCCTGATGTGTTGCTTGTATGAATGCACCTTGGAAGGTGGGATCCAGTGCTGGGGAGGCTGCTAACGAATACCTTGGTGCTATCGTAGGGCTCAGCTGTGCCAGAGGGCGTGCCCATCAGGGTGATGACATCACAGTCTATGGTTTTGTCTGGTGAGGGAGCGAAGGTGTCGGAGATCACCCCTAGGAAGTCAGACAACCCCTTCTTCATCTTCTCTGTTGCCCCCGAGGAGCCTTCCGTCTGCAGAGAGAAGCGGGAGAGGGAACAAGTGGCCCAGGAGCAGGCTGCAGTCTCGGGTTTGGGGTACTGACAGGTGAAACATCCCTGTGTGGGGACCACGGAAGTGCTCATGGCCTGTCACTCCAGCCCTGAGGCTGGAGAAGGACAGAGGCGGCCAGGGTCCCCGTACACCAGAAGAGGGTGTGAAACAGGGCCCTGGTAGGTCTATGTAAGTCAGAGCAAGGCTCCCTGACTGGCTGTTCCATCACAATTTCAAGGCCAGTCAGGCTGATTAAAAACTGGCAGGAGAGAGGACACCTGGGTGGCTCAGTTGGTTGAACATCCGACCTTTGATTTCGGCTCAGGTCATGATCTCACGGTGTGCGGGATCGAGTCCTGAGGTGGGCTCTGTGCTGACAGTGCAGAGCCTCCTTGGGACTCTCTGTCTCCCTCTCTCTCTCTCTGCCTCCTCTACTACTCATACTCACTCGCTTTCTCTCTTTCTCAAAATAAATAAATAAATATGTTGTAAAGATGGGCAGGAGAGGACGCATGCTGTACCCACTCTGTGGGGAAGAGGACTGCGGGTGGAGTAGTGGGGAAGGTGCTAGTTTTGGAGACCTAACCCCCTCTGGGTCTGCTTCCTGATCTGTAAAATTAGGACAAACAGACCTCCTTCAGAGGGCTGCTGTGAAAAATAAAAAAGATAAGGTATGTACATACAAAGCCTGGCATATCACAAACATTACTAAACAGCAGTATCTGTAATTTCACAATTTCCTCATCATCGTTGCTCAGGAAATAGAACATTCTGTATGAAAGGCTGGTGAAATACGGGCAGGATGAGAACACACACCCTTGCCTAGGGGCAAACCTGGGACCAGCTGAGGGCCAATGTACGCATTGTCTAGAAGGGGCAGGTAGGACCCCAAGCTTGAGCCAGACGGGGCAGGATGCCCTTGAGGAAGCAGAAACAGGAGGCTGACAGGGCCAGGCTCTAAAAGCCTCGTCGGGGAAAGCATAGCATATACTCCTGATTAGGCTCTCCAGGCATTTTCCACCTGGAACCGATCCGCGTGCCTGGCACATGCTAGCACAGATATACAATCATATGTGCCAAATGAAAAAAAAGGAATAAAGGCACCTGGGTGGCTCAGTTAGGTAAGTGATGGACTCTTGATTTTGGCTCAGGTCACGATCTCACGGTTCCTGAGATGGAGCCCGGCGTCGGGCTCCGCACTGACAGTGAGGAGCCTGCTTGGGATTCTCTCTCTCCCTCTCTTGCTCTGCCCTTCTGCTGCTTGTGGGCTCTCAAAAATAACATTTAAAAAAAGAAACAAAAGGGGCACCTGGGTGACTCCCTCGGTTAAGCATTGGACTCTTGATTTAGCTCAGGTCCTGAGCTTGCGGGCCGGAGGGGGTACTCACAGCCAGCTTCTCCTTGACCACGCTGGCCGTGGCTGCGATGGTGCAGGCCGTGTCATGCTGGACCACCTGGGTGAACTCTGTCAGGTCTCGCTTCATGAACTCCAAGGCTTCGGAGGACTGCGGGAGGACAAGAGAGGGATGACACAGCCAGCTGGCTCCACTACTCTTTGTTCTGTTCCTGGGGCTGCTTCTGTCTCAGACAGGCACATGGAAAGCTCAAGTGACATGGGAAAGCCTCAGTGCACAAACGATGCTTGCTTGTCCCAATTCCACGACCTGGGATTACCAAAGTGCAGAGGGACTTCCTGCAGCTCGGAGAACGGGGACGCGTCCCAGAGCCCCTTATAAGCTCTGTGGCCACAAGTGAGTCTCATCTAGTTTCGGTTTATTCCTGAGGGAGGCGGACTAAATCAGTGGTTCAAGCGCAGACTGGGGAAGGGGCGCACACAGACTCTTGACGCATTGCTCTGATAGCCTTTAAGTCATGACATTTGTTTCAAATTTCAAATAATGTGAAGAAAAGGTGTGTGACTTTTTATCAAAGGAAAAGTGTTTCTATTTTTTTTTTTATTACAGGGAAGTTCAGTTGAAATATGAGGTAGTATGTGAAATTATTTGTCTAAAAAGCTAAATAAACATGTTGCGTTAGTGACAGCAATAGCTGAGAAAGCGTTTATGAGTGATTCTTATAAACGTGTTAATACCAGCAAAAGGGTATATGACTTTTACATTCAACAAAGGGGGTGTTGAGAGAAATACTGGACTGGATTGCCTCCGAAGCCCTGGTTCTACCATTCTAGGGTTCTACTCACGCGTAGAGCTTCTTTGGGCAGAATGAATATTTGCTTCTGTCAGACTGACCTGCTGCTCACCGTGCACTCAGACCCAGCTTGAGAGAGTGGGCCCGCCATCTGGTCTGAGTCCTGCCCTGCTTTGTCTGACCCTTACCCACGCTGGGGTTCCTTCCCAAGCTACCTCACTGCTCGCCCTGGCAAGCCCCCTCATTTTGCACATGGATAACCTGATTTTTTTTTTTAAGCCTCTTTGAGGGTTCTGGTGGCTTTTTTCTAGTTTTCATCAGCCTGGGAAGTCTCTGAATGGGACAGTCTTGTGTATCAGCCAGAAGCTTCTCTGGGAAAGGGAATCATGTCTCCATTTCAGACTCAGGACTCTGTATTTGGGGTGGAGGGGTCATTTATTCTCCAGCTCCAACCATTCTGCCATTCTCCATCCTGGTCCAGGCCAACCTGCTCTGTCGAATGGACGCGTCGCAGGCTGCATCAGATACCCTTCCTACCTGCTCCCTGTGACACCGCTGGGAGCTTTGGAAGTCAGAGCGGACCAGGATGCCCCCGCTTTACTTTCTCCAGTGCTCACAGTACCCTACGAGCAAGCATACTGCCCTTCCCTTCACTGATGAGGCCCATACAATCTCATCTCCAGCTCTCATCCTCTACCACTGTGTCCCCCACTGAGCTCCAGCTGGCTTTCCACAAGCTTCTCAAATGCTCTAGCATCTTCCTTACCTTCATGGCATTTGAATACACGGTTCTAACTCTTCCAGGCAATTAAGTGAACAAACACAACAAATAACCCCCCTCACCTGGTTAACTCTGGTTTCTCCTTCAGATCTCTGTTTAAATGTCACTTCCCTAGAGAAGTTTCCCTAATGTCACCTCAGATTCAGTTGGGTCCCTGCTTCCTGTTCCCAGGGCACCTGAATGTTCTCTAACATTTATCACACTGTAGATTAGGATCACCTGCTCAATGTCTAGCTTCCTGGAGAAACTGAGGTCCCTGAACATAGAGCCCATGGTTTTAGGCTCACTGATGCTTTCCCAGGATGTAACACAGAACCTGGACTACAGTAGGTGCTTAAATTTTGCTTGTTAAATTTATACGTACCAGAGCAATTTTAATTATATAACCATTGGCACGATTATTCGATAAGTGGCTGTCACTAGACTGTGAGCTCTGAAGGGACAAATATGAACAGACATGGTACCTGTCCTCAAGATCATAGTCTACTGGCAAAATGTTCACACAACAGTGTTGACGTGCAAGGGCAGAGTGGTGACCAGCATATTGTCAGGAAGTTGGGAAGACTTGATGAAGGGAAGCCTGGACTGAGCCCTAAAGAATGAGCGGGAATCAGGGGCGCCTGGGTGGCTCAGTCGGTTAAATGTCCGACTCTTGGTTTTGGCGCAGGTCATGACCTCACGGTTCGTGGGTTCGAGCCCCACGTTGGGCTCCACACTGACAGTGCAAAGCTTGCTTGAGGTTCTCTCCCTCTGCCCTTCCCCTGCTCATGTGTGTTCTTTCTCTCTCTCAAAATAAATAATAAACAAAATTAAGAAAAAGAAAGAATGAAGAGAATCAGCAAAGGAAGCCTGGGCAGGGCAGGGCACAGGGTTTACTGCAGCCTATGTGCATTTCAGTCCTAATGAACATAAAAGGTAAAGCAAAACTGGTTTGGGGATAAAGCTGGAGAGGTTGCCAGGGGCAACTGAAGAGGGTCTGGTCAGCCCTGTGGGTGATAGGGAGCCAGCAAGGATTTGAAGGAGGTGGGACATGACAGTGACTGGTATGGAGTGCCACGGATAGGTCCACAAGTGACAAGATTAGAAGGCAGAGAAAAACCAGTCAGGAGGCTGCTGCAATAGTTCAGAAACGAGAAAACAGAATATGAATAAGGACGGTGCTGGTCAGGATGAAAGGATGGGACTGGTACAAGGAATCTCAGTCAAAAAAGGTAGATTTGGTAATTAAATAGATGTGTTGACTGAGGGCAAGAAAGAGCCAGGAGGAGCCTTTGGCTGCTAGCCTTGGTGGCTGGATGGATGCAGATCTAGGTGTCGGCTGAGGGAGGAAATGCTGAGGGGGGAGCAGGCTTAGAGAGATGACGATGACGATGATTCCGGTCCTGTGGAACGTGTGATGATGGTGGGGTGTGTGGACAGGGGTCCGGCAGCAGCTATTCTCAAACACTAAAGTTCAGAGTAAAGGACTAGAAGTCACTCTATCATGGAAACGGAGGAGGTCACCCAGGAAGCATGTGTAGAGTGAACAGAGCAGTGAGCTGAGGACAAGACCCCTCAAACACGACACCTTTAAGGGGCAGGAAGGGGAAGTCATGAAACAGTCAGCAAAGAAAAGCCTGGAGACGTGGAGAACTGAGAGAGAAGCATGCCACAGAGCCAAAGGAGCAGAGTTTCAAGAAAGAGGGAGTTGTCACTAGTGTCAAATGCAGCAGACGGGGCCAGGCAGATAAGGGCTGGAAACCACCCACTGGATTTGGCAAGTGGTAGGTGAGGCGGAGTGTGTTTCCAGATAAGCCAGTATGTGGTGGCTGCAGGGATGGGGCTGGGCTCATGAGAGATGATGCTGGTGACCTCAAAGTATACAAAGGAGGAGGTGAGGTTGTTGCCTAGAAGTAAGAGAAGAAGTAGTTAGAACAGCGGGCTTGAGGGAAGAGTTAGGTTTGGGGAAAGTGTCTGAAGGCAAGGGGGAAGAAAAGCAAATCAGAGACAGGAAGAGCTTGCTGTGTGTTGCTCAGGCCTAAATAAGGTTGGTGACTCTGTGGTTGGGTCAAAGGGCAGTCGGACTCTCTCCATCAGTGTCTGTGGGTCAATGCAAACATCGCATACACTACAGGATGAGGTAAGGCGCACAGGAACGTGGATTATCGCACCATCTCAATCTGTTGTCTCTAGGGCAGGATGCTAAGGGTGCAAGGGAACTGAGGGTGCTGAGAACTGAGTGGTCCAGATGGAGCCAGGATGGGAAGGGGGAAGGAGGCAAGCCCAGGAAAGCAGTGACAGACCAAGAAAAAAAAAAAAGTAAAAGTGGACTGGTGGTATTTAAGAGGTTTCCCCATCACCCCTCCTCAGCCCTTAATAAAAATAATCCCAGCTTATATACTACTTGCTGTGTGCTAAGTAGTGTTCTTGGTGCTTGACACACACTAACATTCACTCCTTACGACAATACTATCAGGCAGGTATAATCAGTACTCCCATTTTGCAGATGAGGAACTGAGGCCTAGAGAGGTTAAATAACTCGCTCAAGTTGATATAACAGTAAGCAGCTGAGAGGGAAATTAAGTCCTCTTTCTGAACCCGGAACTGTCAAAGACAGAAAACCCCTGCTTCAAAGTGGGAGTTCCCCGAGAACCAAGAGAGAAAGCTAACCAACTATCTATTTTCCAAGAGTTATGGTAACACCGGCCTTGAGGGACACACACACGGGAGGCCCTTACACAAAATCTGCTGAATGAACGTCAGACTTTCCTTCCAAGAGATCACTCAATGGAAGCGGCCCTCTCTGAGGTCTATTCAATTAAATTTCATTGTGAAATTCTCCTCGTCCCAACAACATATACAACGCAGGGCATTCTCAGATTAGCTAGGCTGTAGCTGAGAGGCTGTGCAGGAGTGCACAGGCTAAAGGAGGTATTAAAATACTCCCAGAGTAGAGGACTGATTTAACCAAGATCAGAAGCCTCCCGAGTCTGCCCTGAAGCAGGACTCACCCCAATTCCTTGAGGTAAACAGTAATTAATTTTTTTTCCACAATTCACTCGGGCTGGTTTTGACAAACTAGCATGGAGTGGAACAGAAACACACAGCAACATTGTCCACTGGTAGAGCAGAGCCTCACTCATCCCACAGGAGTTGCTGCCTCCCGGCTAGACTGAGCTTCGTGGGGCCCAGGATGACTACAGCAGTAATTTTCTATCGCCAGAGTTCTTCTTCAGGGCCTAGATCAAATGTTCTTGCTTCTACGAAGCTGTGAATTTCCTGAGCCGGAATAAACTGCTGTTCCAATGGATTCCTACACAAGAGTCGCGCCAGCCTTTAAACCAATGTGTATTTCACCGTGGCTAGTGTCATACTGGTCTGAGTCGGGGTCAGTCCTCCCTTAGGCCGGTAAGGTATAACAGTAGGGCCCGGTGGGCCTCCTCTCCAAGGCCTGGGGCCCACACAGGTCGGGCGGGGCCGCTCGGACCTGGTTGCAACGAGGCGGAGCGAGGCCCTGTCGGAAGAAGGGCGCCGGCCCGGCTTACCTTCTCCTTGACTGCCTGGTAGCTCTGCTGCAGCCAGCTCCGCCACCATCCCACGTCCTCCCTGCGGAAGACAGACACATCTGGCGGCTCTGCGGTGCGACTCTTGCCCGCGCAACGATCGTGTCTCAGTTTCCCCCAGAGATGTGGTCGGCGGGCCGAGACTTGGCAGACCGCTTCCCCACCCCCTCACTCTGCGACTCCACCCCGCCTTTTCAGCTCCGTCCACTCCCGCGCTGGCCTCCTACTCCCCACGGGGACCCTGGCCCAGCACCCCGACCCTCGAAGAATTCAGGCCCCAACGCCCGAGAGCTGGATGACGGGCTCACCCTTCCGCCATCTTGCCCGCATGACATCACCACTATTTACTGACCTCTGACTTCCGACACGGCACCGCCCCCTCAAGCACCGCCCCAGAGCGCTCGGCCCAATCCTCGCGCTGACACCGCCCCCAGCCCAATCTCCGCCCCGGTCCCCCACTGAGCCCCGCCTCCTTGAACTCTGTCCAGTCTCTGTCTAAAGTTCTCCCTTCAACTCCGCCCCTGAACTCTTTGGCCCAATCCCCACTCAGTTCGGTTCTCAGGGTCCACTCCCTCGCGTTAGCCTCCCCCCCCCCACCCCCCAACTACTTTATAATCAACGGACATCGGATACGGTGGCTGGTAAGGGTCGCGTTCGGCCGTCAAGCTGGACCGCGGAGGGCCGGGAGCGGAGCGGAGCGGAGAAAGGGACGGAGCGGGGCTGGAGCTCGAAAGTCTGGATCCTAGAGCTCTGGTCTAGGACCACCCCCCCTTATGAAACAAGCCGCGTAGCAGTTGCTTGGGGTCTCTTCGGGCTAATTCAAGCGCAGAGCGGGGGCCTGGGCTGGGGTCTGCGTGGGGGAAATTTCTTCATCACAGTTAACTTCCATGCGGCTTCTGGAGGGGCTCTGAGGATATTGGGGAGATAAACACACATTCACCTACCTCAGCTCTTGGTAATCAGAGTTCTCAACTCCAAATCAGAACTTCTCAAACTGGAGCTCGATGTGGATTGACTTATGGAAGGAAG
>PISW01013868.1:0-23900 GCA_004023785.1 Mungos mungo
TTTACTTTGTTCTTCTTCTACTAGCTGGTTGTAAAGTTCCATCATTTGTTTGAGGTCTTTGATCTTTTCAATGCCGACATTTATTCCTATCAACTTCCGTCTCAGTGCCTCCTTTATTGTGTCCCATAAGCTTTAGTTTTTTGTGTTTTTATGTCATTAGTCTCAAGAGATTTTCAAATTACCATTCTGGTTTCTTCTTCAAGCCACTACCTATCTGTCAGTAGTTCAAGACTATGTATTTTACTTTATACAATTTATGAATATTCTGGTTTTTCTGTTGCTATTGATGTATACATTAATTATATGAAATGGTATTTCAGAATCAGTATATCAGTAATCAGAAAAGGTACTCATTGTTAAACAATCTTCTTTAATATTTAAGACTTTCTCTGTGATCCTACATATAATCTATTCTGGAAATTATTTCTTTTGTGCTAGAGGAAAATGTGTATTGATGTTATTGGTGGAAATAGTCTGTATGTGCATGTTAGTGCATGGCACTATTTATCCAATAGTGTTCAAGTCCTCAGTGGCTAATTGATCTGTCAGGATATTCTATCCTGTAGAGTAAGTAAGGTACTGAACTCTCATACTATTTTTATGTTTCTGTCTATTTTTCCCTTCAGGTGTATGATATTAGCTTCACATAATTGAATGCTCTGATACTGAAAAGGCGACATAGCCAGGAGCACATAGCTATGTGCTAGTTTGGCTGTTGAAGAATATAGATGTGTAATGGTCTTTGAAAGTTACCAGGGTTCAAGTGTTGTTTTATTCACGTTTTATTTCTATGTAAGTTTAGTTATTTCCAGAGAGGAATTTCTGGGCTTGAACAGACAGAACCAAAACAAAAGAAAAACAGAAACAATTTGAACCCAGCCCAACAAGATTTTGTTCTATGTGTGAGTGGAACACCAAAGTTACTAGGTATCTCATAAGTTTTTAAATGCCTCCTGCAGTTGTGAGCTACTGAGATTTAGAGATATTTTTAAAATATGTTTTAAATTATTTGAGAGAGACAGCAAGAGAGAACACATGCACAAGCTGGGTATGGGTAGAGTGACAATCCCAAGTGGGCTGTGCACTGATAGCACAGATCAAATGCCACTGAAATTCACAAGCCCTAAGATTATGACCTGAGCCAAAATTAAAAGGTAGACACTCAACCGACCGACACATGGAGGTTCCCTAAAGGTTTTTTGATACAGATCTTTGTAGAAGATTTGACATTTACCACATTTATGTTGTTACTGTAAATCAACGTAAAATCTCTGTAACAGGAGCCATTAATTATTAAGGTTTTTAGAAAAAAGTATTTTCAGGACATAGCCATGAATTTGTTTAGTCTTTATGCCATAGACAAAGGGTTGAGACACAGTGGGGCTAAGAGGTAAATGTTTGATAGGAGGATATGAATATATGGTGGTATGTGAGACCCAAACATATGAGTGAAGAAAGAGAATTTCACAAGGATTTCGAACTGTAGGAAGACACAGATGTGGGCAATTCTGTTAGTAAAGGCTTTGAATCACGCCTCCTTCTGGGGCAACTGAAACACAGTGACAAAGATTTGCACATAAGACAAGTTGATAAAGATTATGTCAAACCCTAAGATACTGAAGGCAACAAATAAGCCATATATCTTGTTGATCTGGATATCCTCAACAGCTTGCTTCACAACAGCCATGTGCTCGCAGTAAGAGTGAGAGATGACCATAGTTCGGCAGAGTTTCAGATGGCATTTGATGAGCATAATGGATGGTATAGTAAGAATGGCAGCCCTGAGTGTCACCCCAACTCCAAAGTGAGTCAAGAGCTGCTGGGAAAAGATGGTGGCGTGTCCCAAGGCATCAAAGTTGGCTACATAGTGATCTAGGGCCATTGCCAGGAGGATGTCTGATTCGATTGCCTGAATGAATGAATAAGCCACATTTGTAGCAGACAGGTTGTAAAGAAAATCTCTGGCAAATGAAACCAGAAGATGTCCAACATTTTGGGCAGAATACACGTACTAACTGGAATGTCTGTGGCCCTCAGCATGGACAAAAATATGGACATGAGCTTATGGAGGCTGTGTTCATATTTGATGATATCTAAGATTAGGGAGTTCCCAATCACGGCGATGATATACATGACACAGAATGGAATCCCAATCCAACACTGCACTGACTGTAGTCCAGGAATCCCAATGAGCGTTAGTAATGACGCCATGAAGACTCAGCCATTGAGCATGAGCATGATGATTTGGTCAGCAGAATCAAGTAGTGGTTTTGCTGATTCATCTTCTATACCCTTTCAAGATGACATGGATAAAAAATAGTAAGAAATTACTTTTTTAGCAAAGTACACTTTAGTTAGATGAAGCATACACCATCTTGTCTTTCTTTTATTATTCAAATATTTTGACATCAACTATTTTCTAAGCTTATTTGCACACCCTGCTGGTTTGATATATTCACACATTGCAATATGAGTGCCATTTGGTGTTAGCTAATACTCTAAAAGGCCACATAAATATGTTTGTTTGTGTGTGTGATGGGAAATATTAAGATATGGCCTTCAAAAGGTTAATATTTTTAATATAATATTTTTGTTTATAATTACTATACTGTACATTAGATCACTAGGAGGACTTATGCATCTATGAAGCACCTGTCTCGTCCATTTCTTCACTCCTCAGCCCCTAGTACCCACAGTTGTATCTCTTTTTATCAAATGTATCTGTTTTTAAGAGTTTGGCATCTTGTCCCTGTTTCAGTGATGTTGGCACACAATATTATTTTTGTTTCAGATACAACATCGTAATTCAACAAGTCTGAACACTATCCTGTGTTCAAGACTAGTGCAGCTATGGCATGTCACTGTACATGCTACTGCAAACCATTGGCTGTATTCTCCATGCTGTACCGTTTATCCACATAGTTTACTCATCCCATCACATCAAGCCTGTGTCTCTCACTCCTCTTCACCAATTTGGCCACCCTCCAAACCCTGACCCTCTGGAAACCATCAGTTTTTCTACTTGAGGAACTGTTTCTGCTTTTTAAAAAAATTTTATTTGTCATGCAATATCTTTTTCTCTTTAACTAATCTCACCACAATGTACTCAAATTTCATGATACCTACTGCAAATGAAAGGATTTCCTTTTTTTCATGGTTAATAAAAATTCAGAGACATGTAAATACAAGCCACAATGAGATATCACTTTACTCCTTTTAGAAAGCTTGAAATCAATAAGTCAAGATAAATGAGTATTGGGGGGTTTGGTGAAAAGAGTAATGTTGCCCATAGATGGGGGAAATGTGCCCACTCCTGAAAGCACTAGGAGGGTTCAACAAAAAATTGGAAAAACTTATCTACATATGATCCAACAATTTGACTTCTTGACATATACTCAAAGGGAAGGAAAAGAGAATATTGAAGAGTTTTCTGCAATCCCATGTCTATTGCAGCATTATCACAACAGCCAAAAGAGGGAACAAACCTTAGTCCTCATCTATATATGAATGAATAAAGTGTTTCACATAAAGTGCAATGAAATGTGATCTATCTCATTGTTTCTCTTCAACTACTCCTTTAAAGTTTTCTCTTTCCACAAAGTCATTGTAAGAACAACCATCAAGTTCTATATCTCTATGGTCCTTAATCATTCATATGAGAAAAATTAAATGAATTGGATGGTTTGTCTCTGGTCCATGACCATGGACCAAACAGATGCTTTTCTTTTGTTTTTCCCTCATTACTTATGCTTATTTTGTAACCCAAAAATTGTCATTGAGAAATAGTTATTATTATTATTATTTACATTTTAGAGAGACAGTGAACATGAAAGCATGCAACAGTGGGGGAGGGGCAGAGGGGTCAGGGAGAGAAACCCCAAGCAGGCTCAGGCCCAACACAGAGCTCAAGGCAGGGCCTCATCTCACATCTGGGAGATCATGACTTGAGCCAAAATCTAGAGCCAATCCTTGACCACCTCAGCCATTAAGTTCCTGAGAAGAAATCATTGAATTCAGAGCAAACATATTTCAACAACTGCACTCTGCTTGGGGTGACATACGGCATCCAGGATAGTTGTGGTCACTTCTGTGCTTTATAATCAGAAGATAAGTTTGATCAGAATATTTACCAGATCTGCAGCTCACCAGCTTGACTGACTTCTCAGGGTAGCCTCTTCATAGTCTGATCCCTCTCCAATAGACTCAGAATGTTTCCCACTTAATTTGTCAGTGTCCACGTGTTTCCAAAATTCAACCATTCATCATGTAACTTTTCCTACTTAGTGTCTCTGAAAATAAATCAGTCATGATGTATTCTTTGACAATTGTTGCCAGAGCCAATTTTACTATGTCCTGCTATTTGCAATTCTCTTGTATTCAACCCCAAGTGCCAATTTGTGTCCTCTGTTCTTCTATTTCCCTATAAATAACCATTATGACCTCCATAATTCCGAAAAGGCATTTATTCCTCTTTTTTAATTTAATTTTATGTTTTAAATTTATTTATTAATTTTGAGGGAAACTGATCCAGTGGGAGTGGGGGTAAAGGCAGGGATAGAGGGAGACAGAGAATTCCAAGCAGGCTCTGTGCTGCCAACACAGAGTCCTACGTGGGGCTTGAACTCATGAATCTATGAAATCATATCCTGAGCTGAAACAGTCAGATGTTTAACTGACTGAGCCACTCAGGCATCTTTATTCCTAAGTACTGAAAATAATGTAGGCTCTCTAAACTTAGACAATCTCTAATCATGTAGGATTACCAAGAACGCATCTCATGTCAGTTACAGGAGTATTTATTGCCTCATTTTCTTCAAGTTTATTCCACTCTGATAGAGGTTTCCCTTTTGATAATCTTTGTTCCCTAACTGTTCCTTCTAACAGGTATACAGTATGCCAAAGTAGATCTTCCTCATCTTCCACAAAGAACAGTACAACCCACAAATTAGATATTTGTATTCTAATAATTTTCTTCAGGACCCAATACTTGAGTATTCACTATGTTCCAAATATTTCTTCACACAATTGGAGAACAAGTAAAATATATTTATTCCATTTTTAAAGTATGTAAATTATACCAAGTGCCTGAAATTCAAAGCTACTTTTCACCACTTATTAAGTAATACTATAGAATTGATTGGCATAAAATATTTCAACATTTTGGGATATTTTATCTTCCTTAACTTTTTATATTGACAATCTTAGCCCATATTACATTAATAAAAAATTAAGACTTGTTCTTATAGGTAATTCTTCTTGGACCCAAATTCCATGATACAGGCTCAGAGAGAACAAAAAACAATTTGAGTCTCCTGAGATTTCATACTTAATCGTTAGTAAGGATTTGGGATATACAACAGTGAGAAACTACATCAGATCGGGCTGTACAAATCTAAACAACAAAGGCAAACAGGAGTACCTATTTAGAATCTGATGGAAACAACTCTAAAATTTCTTCCTTACTTTTTCCAGGTGAATATTATACACACATTACATACATGTTAGCATCTGCTGCACATCAGATATAAAACCACATATGCAATGCCATGGCGTTCATTTACTGCATAGCACTTTCTGTGATTTGACACAAATGGGTGTATTATTGTCTTTATCCGGAATTTTCATTGGAGAATTTAAATGGCCACATCGTCAGGGTTGCCCTAGAGAATCCATAGAAGATAGCGTGTGAAGTAAAGCTGGCCAGAAGTATGTATTCTGAATGACCAGTGGAAAGAGAGTAAAAAGAGAGGAAAGAGAAGAGTAAACAAAGTAGCAGGTAAATAAAATAGGATATCATGTCTAATGTCTCATAAACCACACATCTTACAAAGAAAGTAGTTACCTTCCTTCCTGATAGTTTTACATTTCCAACTTGATGAGGACAACTGGATATTCTTCTAGAGCAGGTTTTTTCAGTCTCAGCACAACTGGCACTGTGGTGCGATAAATGTTGTCTTCTGCGGAATTCTCTATACTGCAGGGTGTTTAGCAGCCTCCCTGACTCCTGCCCATTAGATGCCAGTTGTTCTCTCTTGTCATGAAAATCAAAACCATCTCCTGCATTGCCAAACATCATCTGCACTTGCAGGGTGGGACATATCACACTAGGTTGCTAACAATTGTTCTAGAGTTTTACACTGGAGAAAACATAGTCTTTAAGGGAAAAATAATTAATGTTTTACAGCTTTAATAAAAATGGGCAGAATAAATCTGGTTATCAGGGGAAATCATTCTTCTGTAGGTATTAGTCAGATGGGGCCAATGTAAGAGCTTTGGAAGAGGAAATACTTTGGACAAAATCAAAGTCGCAAGAAGTATATAGTGGGTTTGCATTCAATAAGCCATTATAACATATCGATTGTTTCATAAGCATAGATGGTGGTTGTTGAGGCCAAGGAAAGAAGAAGAATAACAAATGTAAATTTAGTATTAAACAAATAATGCAAATCTTACTTAGGTGAAGTAACAGCCTTTTGCCTTTAAAAGTCACCTCTGCTAGCAGATAGATGAATATCTTAAAAGAATGAGAACTGGCATCTGAACATGAAATTAGATGGACACTTGTGATAGTTCAGGGTTATGACGAAGTGACCTGGCCACATCAGAGGAATTACAAGGGAAGAGTATCCGTGCTTCTCACTGACTTGATGGAGGGAAATGAGGCTCCCTCATTTTTTGGGAGAACAGGGTAAGATGTTCTTAGCATGAGTGAACCAGCAGTGGGTGACAAGGACAAGCTGGAAACAGCTGTGTGTGCACACATATGTACAAGATTAGAACATGGAGGAGACATACCTTAAACCCTTGAAATTAATGAGCCAGGAAAACATACATGGGTCTCATTTACAGTGTGAATCCCAAACCATAGTGGTACTTATACCTCCAAATATGACTCAGTCTGATTTCTGGAACCTAAAAGAATCAAGGGATTTAGGTCTAAACCACCAACCCTATAACCTCAAGAAAGCTTTCCCTCTACAAAGTTGGTAACATTGACCCCTTCATCTCCGCCTCAAGCCCCCAGGGAGAGACTCTCCTTATCTCTGAGATAGTTCGTCCATTGCAAGACAGCTCTCAATTTCAGATCAGTTTAAGTCCTCAGGATACCCCTTAGATCGCAGGCTTTTCTGGCATTTACAAAACATAACTGTCCCTCTTCTTTCTTGATGAGACAAAGTAAACAGATAGGAACACACTCCAGGGGGAGTGTGAGGATTAAATGATGTATGGTATTTAACATATTTAGAAAGAAACATAAAATGTATTCTTTTGTCTAACTGCCATGACTCATTCATAGTCGAGTCTCTCCTTCCCATGAATAACTTCAGATATTTGAAGATCCTGTCACCAGATGAGGTTTGCCCTGAAAGACTTAAGGGCACCATTTCTACAGAAACTTTTCCAGTCTAAACCTGTATAATTCTCTGACCTCTGAATCAATAAGGTTTTTATACACTGAGCAGACCAGATCCTTCTCTATATTCCTCCTGTTTGTGAGGCTCACTTTAAAATTTGTCACCCATTGTGTGATTCACTGATTGAGAAATATTCTAAACTGCATGAGACAAATTCTTCTTCATATTTAAATTGTCAATTACTCTAAAGGTCTATTTCTTTTTTGTATAACCATTGCATCTTATTGGATCATAGCAATATGTGTTCCCTTGTAGCCAATTTTATGTTTCTCCAAACATAAGCCAATACATAAGCCCACAGAATTACCAGGAATCATTTGTGGTAAGTTAAGTAGAAGCAGAGAGTGAATTTTTTTTGCATTTCAGATCTCCTGGACAGCTCTTTTGTACTATAGGAGCCACCTTGGGGATTCTTTGTCACCAAGTGCTGGTGAGCTTTAAGCTGGGACACAGCAATACCACTGCTAAGGATTTACCCAAGAGATACAGAAGTGCTGATGCATAGGAGCACATGTACCCCAATGTTCATAGCCGCAATGTCAACAATAGCCAAAACACGGAAAAAGCCTAAATGTCCATCACCTGATAAGTGGATCAAGAAGAAGTGGTAAATATACACAATGGAGTACTACATGGCAATGAGAAAGAATGAAATATGGCCATTTGTAGGAAAGTGGGTGAACCTTGAGGGTGTCATGCTAAGCGAAATAAGTCAGGCAGAGAAGGACAGATACCATATGTTTGCACTCATAGTTCTAACAGGAAAACAGGAGAAACCTAATAGAGGACCAGGGGGAGGGGAAGAGGGAGTGAGAATTGGGGAGAGAGAGGGATGCAAAACTTGAGAGACTATTGAATGCTGAAAATGAACTGAGGGTTGAAGGGAATGGGGGAGGAGGCAAAAGAGGTGGTGGTGATGGAGGAGGGCACTTGTGAGGAAGAGCACGGGGTGTGTATGGAAACCAATTTGACAATAAACTATTAAAAAAATAAAGTCCAGGAATTAAACCTTCAAAAGAAATTAACCTGAGACAAACGTGAAAACGAGGGGCAATATAATTCAAAACCTGGAAGAACTTGTCTATTAGCAAATCTGCCCCTAATAAAAACTCTCAAATTCTCGTGTACCTGCAGACTGTGTATGAAAATGACTGTCCTTTTAAAACTTCTTTTTTTTTTTCAACCATGATCAATGGGTATTTATTCCTGGGTTGCAAAGGTGGTTCAATATTGGCAAATCAATCAATGTGATACATCACATCAATAAGAGAAAGGATATGAACCATACAATCATTTCAATAGATGGAGAAAAAACAATTGACAAAGTATAACATCCATTCATAATAAAAACCCTCAACAAATTAGGTTTAGAGGAAACATATTCCAACATAATAAAGGCCATTGATGAAAAGCCAACAGCTAACATCATTCTTTTTATAATAGTTTAAACTTCTAAGAGAAGGCAGTGCCCAAGACAACACAAGCAATCAACAACACTTGTTTGCCAAAAAGTTAGCCAATTAAGGGGAATAAAAACACTTCAATGTATTCAGACTAATCAGTATAGACATGGTGACAGGGGAATAAATGGAATACTCCTATGTGATATAGAAATTGTCCCAGTCATGCTCAGATAAGGTACATGTGCATTTTCACATGATAATGTGCATTTTTAAAAAATTTCATGCCAGTCACAGTATCTGTATCAGCCTCCCAGCTGTGAACCATCATTCATGCCTCATATTTAATTAGTTGAAAAAAGGGTTTGATACTCTTTCCTGTTTTGTCAAAGATTAATTGGCCCAACACCTTGGGTCTAGTTCTGGGCTCTCTATTCTGTTCCATTGGTCCATGTGTCTCTTTTTGTGCCAATAACATACTGTCCTGATGATGACAGCTTTGTAGTAGAGGCTAAAGTCTGGAATTGTGATGCCTCCACTTTTGGTTTTCTTCTTCAATATTACTTTGGCTATTCGGCGTTTTGTGTGGTTCCATACAAATTTTAAGTTAGGTTGTTCTTTGAGAAGATTGCTGGTGCAACATTGATGGAGATTGCATTGAATTGGTACTGGGTGTTATAGGGAAACCATTTTGATGATAAGCTATTATTAAAAAAATTAATAGGGGTGCCAGAGTGGCTAAGTCAATTAAGCGTCCGGCTCAGTTCAGGTCATGATCTCACGGTCTGTGGGCTCGAACCCCGCATTAGGCTCTGTGCTGACCGCTAGCTCAGAAACTGGAGCCTGCTTAGGATTCTGTATCTCCCTCTCCCTCTGACCCTCCCCTGATCACGCTCTCTCTCTCTCTCTCTCTCTCTCTCTCTTTCAAAAATATATAAAACATTAAAAATTTTATATTATTATTTTAAATGGTTTATTGTCAAATTGGTTTCCATATAACACCCAGTGCTCTTCCTGACAAGCGACTTCCTCCATTACCTCCACCTCTTTTCCCCCTCCCCCCTCCCCTTCAACACTCAGTTCGTTTTCAGTATTCAATAGTCTCTCAGGTTTTGCATACCTCTCTTTCCCCAACTCTCTTTCCCTCTTCCCCTTCCCCTGGTCCTCCATTAGGTTTCTCTTGTTATCCTGTTGGACTTATGAGTGCTATCATATGGTATCTGTCCTTCTTTGCCTGACTTATTTCACATAGCATGAAACCCTCCAGGTACATCCACTTTGTTCCAAACGCCAGATTTTATTCTTTCCATTGACATTTAATACTCCATTGTATATATATATACTACATCTTTTTTTTGCATATATTTACCTTTATTTTTTAATAGTTTATTGACAAGTTGGTTTCCATACAACACCCAGTGCACTTCCCCATAAGTGCCCACCTCTATCACCACCACTTCTTTTCCCTACTCACTCTGCCCCTTCAACCCTCAGTTCGTTTTTAGTATTCAATAGTTCTCAAGTTTTGTGTCCCTCTCTCTCCCCAACTCACTTTCCCTCTTCCCCTCCCCCTTATCCTCCATTAGGTTTCTCCTGTTCTCTAGTTAGACCTATGAGTGAAAATTATGGTTTCTGTCCTTCTCTGCCTGACTTATTTCACTTAGCATGACACCCTCAAGGTCCATCCACTTTCCTACAAATGGCCAGATTTCATTCTTTCTCATTGCCATGTAGTACTCCATTGTATATATATACCACATCCTCTTGATCCACTCATCAGATGATGGACATTTAGGCTCTTTCCATGTTTTGGCTATTGTTGACATTGCTGCTATGAATATTGCAGTACACGTCCCCTTATGCATCAGCACTTCTGTATCCTTTGGGTAAATCCTTAGCAGTGCTATTGCTGGGTCATAGGGGAGTTCTATTGTTAATTTTTTGAGCAACCTTCACACTGTTTTCTAGAGTGGCTGCACAAGTTTACATTCCCACCAACAGTGTAGGAGGGTGCCGATTTCTCCACATCCTCACCAACATCTATAGTCTCTTGATTTGATCATTTTAGCCACTCTGACTGGCATGTGGTGGTCTCTCAGTGTGGTTTTGATGTGTATTCCCCTGATGATAAGTGATGTTGAGCATTGTTTCATGTGTCTCTTGGCTATCTGGATGTCCTCTTTGGAGAAGTGTCTGTTCATGTCTTATGCCCATTTCTTCACTGGGTTATTTATTTTTTGGGTGTGGAGTTTGGTGAGTTCCTTGTAGATTTTGGATACTAGCCCTTTATCTGATATGTCATTTGCAACTATCTTTTCCCATTCTGTTAGTTGCCGATTAGTTTTCTTGATTGTTTCCTTTACAGTGCAGAAGCTTTTATTCTGTCGGTTTTTTCCCATTGAGGATGATATTAGCTGTGGGCTTTTCATAAGCTTTTTTTTATAATGTTTAGGTATTTCTTTCTATTCCTACCTTCTCAAAGGTTTTTATTAAGAAAGGGTGCTGTATTTTGTCAAATGGTTTTTTTACATCTTTCGAGAGGATCATATGGTTTTTATCCTTTCTTTTGGTAATGTGATGCGTCACATTGATAGATTTGCGAATATTGAACCAGCCCTGTAACCCAGGAATGACTCTCACTTGATCATGATGGATAATTCTTTTTATATGCTGTTGAATTCGATTTGCTAGTATCTTGTTGAGTAATTTTGCATCTGTATTCATTAAGGATATTGTTCTGTGGTTCTCTTTTTTGGCTGGGTCTCTGTCTGATTTGGGTATCAAGGTGATGCTGGCTTCATAGAATGAGTTTGGAAGTTTTCCTTCTATTTCTACTTTTTGGAATAGTTTGAGAAGAATGGTTATGAGCTCTGATTTAAATGTCTGGTAGAATTCCTCTGGGAAGCCATCTGGCCCTGGGCTCTTATTCGTTGGGAGATTTTTGATAACAGATTAGATTTCTTCCCTGGTTATCTGTCTATTCATGCTTTCTATCTCTTCCCGTTTGAATTTTGGCAGTGCATGTGCATTTAGGAATTTGTCATTTCTTCTGTGTTGTCCAGTTTGTTGGCATATAATTTTTCATAGTAATCTCTGATGATTGCTTGTTATTCTAAGGGATTGGCTGTAATAGATCCCCTTTAATTCATGATTTTGTGTAACTCTGCTGTCTCTTTTCTTTCTGAGTAGGCTTGCCGGAGGTTTATCGATTTTGTTTATTTTTTCAAAGAACCAACTCTTGGTTTCATTGATCTGCTTGATTATATTTTTGGATTCTATACTGTTTATTTCTGCCCGGATCTTTATTATTTCTTTTCTTCTGCTGGGTTTGGGGTGCTCTTGCTGCTTCCCTTCTAGTTCCAGTATGTGCTCCGTTAGATTTTGAATTTGCACTTTTTCTAGTTTGTAGAAATTGGCCTAGATTGCAATGTACTTTCCTCTTAGGACTGCCTTTGCTGCATCCCAGGATTTTGGATTGTTGTATTTTCATTTTCATTGGTTTCCATATATTTTTTAATTTCTTCTCTAATTACCTGATTAACCCAATCACTCTTTAGTAGGGTGGGTTTTAACCTCCACTTTTTTGGAGGTTTTCCAGATTTTTTCCTATGGTTAATTTCAAGTTTCATAGCATTGTGATCTGAAAGTGTGCATGGTATGAGCTCTGTTCGTTTATACTTATGGAGGGCTGCTTTATTCCCCAGTATGTGATCTATCTTGGAGAATGTGCCATGTGCACTCGAAAGGAAGGTGAATTTCCTATCTTCAGGATACAGAGTTCTAAATATATCTATCAATTCCATCTGTTCCAATGTGCCGTTGAGGTCCATTGTTTCTTTAGTGATTTTCTGTCTGGTTGATCTATCCATTGCTGTCAGTGGAGTATTAAAGTCCCCTGCAATTAGCACATTCTTATCAATAAGATAGTTTCTGTCTGTGATTAATTGTTTTACGTATTTGGACAATCCCAAATTTGTTGCATAAATATTTATAATATTTAGCTCTTCCTGATATATAGACGCTGTAATTAAAATATAATGTCCTTCATCATCTCTTGTTACTGCATTTACTTTAAAGTCCAGTTTGTCTGATGGGCAAACGGAGCATGGCTACTCCATCTTTCTTTTGGCTTCCAGTAGCATGATAGATATTTCTCCATCCCTTTGTATCTTCAGGTCGAAAATGAGTCTCTTGTAGACAACAAATAGATGGATTTTGCTTTTATATCCATTCTGCTACCCTGTGTCTTTTGGTTGGATTATTAAGTCCATTTACATTCAGTGTAATTATTGAAAAATGTGGGTTTAGAGTCATTGTCTTCTCCCTAGAATTCATGTTTATAGTGGTGTTTATGGCACCTTGTATTCTTTGCGATCTTCCCCTCATAGAGTCCCTCTTAGGATTTCCTGTAGGGCTGGTTTGGTGGTCATGAATTTTCTCAATTTTTGTTTATTTGGGAACAACTTTTTCTCTCCTATTTTGAATGAAGGCTTGCTGGATAAAGGATTCTTGGCTGCATGTTTTTTTTCTGTTCATCACATTGAAGATTTCCTGCCATTCCTTCCTGGCCTGCCAGGTTTCATTAGATAGGTGTGTAACCACTCTGATAGGTTTCCCTTTGTATGTGAGGGCCCTTTTCTCCCTAGCTGCTTTCGAATTCTCTCTTTATCTTTATACTTTGCCAGTTTCACTATGATATGTTGTGCCGAAGGCCGATTCAAATTATGTCTTAAGGGGATTCTTTGTACCTCTTGAATTTGAATGTCTGTTTCTTTTCCCAGATTTGGGAAATTCTCAGTTATAATTTGGTCTAGTATCCCTTCAGGACCTTTCTCTCTGTCTTCCTCTTCAGGAATTCCCATGATACGAATGTTGCTCCATTTGATTGTATCACTCAGGTCTCGAATTCTCCTTTCCTGTTCCTGGATCAATTTCTCTCTCTTTTTTTCAACTGCCTGTTTTGCTATAATGATATCTTCTAATTCACCTATTCTTTCTCTGCCTCATCAATCCTTGAGGTGGATGCCTCCATTTTGTTATTCACCTCATTGATAGCATTTTTAAACTCATCACACCTATTTTCAAAGCTCCTATTCATAATCTCAGTTGCTTCCTTGATGCTTTTTTCAACCCCAGCGATGATTTTTATGACAAGTTTTTTGAATTCTTTATCTGGTAAGTTGTCTAGATCTGCCTTGAGCAGTTCTGTGGCTGTGACTTCTTCCTGGAGGTTTTAGGGGAGATTTCCTTTATTTTTTCATTTTTGCTAGTTTTCTGTCTCTTGTCAGCTTTAAAAAGCTCGTTGTGCACTGTGCACTTGTTAATATTGCTGTTAATGGAAGCTTATTGACTTTCCAGGGCCTGTCATTTCAGGAAATATTCTTTTAATGGTGTCTCTCAGTTTCTCCTATTGTGCCTTTGAATATTTTATTTCCCTACTCAGCAATATTTGGGACTTGCCATCATGCACACTTTGGCTTGTTTCTTGGGGTAGCTCTAAGAAGGAAAACAGACAGACAAACACAGAGGGAACAGAAGCACACAAACCCACAGACAAATCAAACAAACAAACAAATTAAAAGGGGGAAAGGAAAGAAAGAAAATGAAGAGGAAAGAGATGAAAAGAAGAGAAGAAAAAATTAAATAAAGGGGGTCAGAGACAACAAAGGACAATGGAAAGTCTAAAAGTGTATGACCATTTGAGGGGAGAGATAAGGATGAGATACAGGAGAATATATCTGGATTTCAAGAAAGAAAGAAAAAAGAGGGAGAATGGAGAAAGTAAAATAAGGAGTAAAAATTTAAATAAAAATAAGTAAACAAGGTAATATTAATAAAAAATAAGTACCATAAAAAAAGAAAAAAGAATAAAAAGGGGTAAAGAAAGCAGCAGCTCCCCCTTGTGGATAGGCGTGGTTTGGTGTAGTAGGTCTTGGGGGTTGCTCTCAGAGGCTCCGCCTTGGTGGCTGAAGTGAGTAGAATGGTGGCATGACAAGCTCTGCTGGAACTAAGCACTGTAGGCCACTCTAATGAATTCAATCTCCTTGTGCCTCAGCTGAGCCAAGTTGTATTTTCCAGGCCTGCCTCGATTCAAAGTCCTAGTCCATGTACTTTTATGCTACCACACATGAGATGTACTTGCTTTGGCAGCTGGCTTCATAGGGGGAGGGATCAGTTTCTCTGGTCTAGGCCTGGATTTGTGCTGCCGCTGCCTGAGGTGAGGTGTGCTGCCTGAGGTGAGGTGCACAGTAGGAGGTGAAGTGCCTACCCTCACAGACACTGCTGCAGACTCCCAGCCCCCAGTCAGGAGAACCATGGTTTGTGTAGGGAGGGCAAGGGAACAGTTTCTCTTGGGCTGGGATTCGTGCTGCTGTTGCCTGAGTTGCCGGGCACTGCTGGAAATGAGCTGCGAGCTCCTGTAGCTGAAGCGCAAGCCCTGGCCTCCACCGCCGCCAACTACCTGCCGGGATGGTGTAGGTGTGGGGGCTATTTTTTCCCTGCTGGCACCCGGGATTCAGGATTCACGCAGTCAGTGCTGGAGGCGAGATGCGCCATGGAAATTTTTTGCATGCTCCCAACCCGCAGCCAAGGTCAAAGTGAGCATCCCTGGATGTGGCCGCCAACTCCCCACCAGGATGGCACAGGGCTGGAAGCTGTTCTTTCCCATGTGTGATCCGGGTTCGGGATTTGGGCTACCCAGAAGTTATATATGGAGTGAGAATTTCTCTCTCTGAGCGTGGTTAAACATTCTTTATCTCTTCCCCTGAGACAGTACTATGTGCGTGTTCAGTTTCTCTTTCTCTTCCCATTGTCTCTCAGGGGTTACACATGCTTGCCCCGTTGGGCTGCAGCTCCCACCTCCCCTGCCCTTCTCAGGCTGGCCCGTTTTCCAATATCCCCAGTTCGCACTCACTCACTCAGATATCTTTGAGGTTGTCTTCTTTCTGGAGTCTGTATTTTCTCCTTCTGCTCTTGCAGATGAGAGTAATGTCCTTCTTAGTTCAATAGATGGGGCAGACGAAGATTACAGAGCTCCCTTCCTCTCTGCCATCTTCGCTCCTCTAGCCACATTTTCTTGATTCATTCATCAGGTGATGGACATTTAGGCTCTTTCAATGATTTGGCTATTGTTCACAGTGCTGCTATGAACATTGGGGTTAATGTGCCCCCATGCATCAGCGCTTCTGTATCCCTTGTATAAATCCTTAGCAGTGCATAGGGGATATCACATTAACAAAAGAAAAGATAACCATATGATCCTGTCAATAGATGCCGAAAAAGCAGTTGACAAAATACAGCACCCTTTCTTAATAAAAACCCTTGAGAAGGTCAGAAGAGAAGGACTTACCCAAACATTATAAAAGCAGGTTATGAATTAGCCTACAACTAATATCATCCTCAATGGGAAAACACTAAGAGCTTTCCCTCTGAGATCAGGAACGTGACAGGGTGTCCACTCTCACCACTGTTGTTTAACATAGTGCTAGAAGTCCTAGTATCTGCAATCTTTAACAAAAGGAAATAAGGCATCAGAATTGGCAAGGAAGAAGTCAAACTTTTACTTTTCACAGATGACATGATATTCTACACGGAAAACCCGACAGACTCCACCAGAAGCCTTCTAGAACTGATTAATGAATTCAGAAAAAGTTGCAGGGTACAAAATCAATGTACAGAAATCAGTTGCAATCTGATACACCAATAATGAAGCAGTGGAAAGAGAAATCACGAAACTGATCCCATTCACTATTGCACGGAAAACCATAAAATACCTAGGAGTAAATATAACCAAGGATGTAAAAGACCTATATGATGAAAACTATAGAAAACTTATGAAAGAGATTGAAGAAGACACCAAGAAATGGAAAAACATTCCCGGTTCATGGATCAGAAAAATAAACATTGTGAAAATGTCATTATTACCTAAAGCAATCAACAATTCAAGGCAATCCCCATCAAAACTGCACCAGCGTTCTTCTCAATGCTAGAACAAGCTATCCTCAAATTTGTATGGAACCATGAAAGACCCCGAATAGCCAAAGTCATATTGAAGAATAAAACCAAAACGGGAGGCATCACAATCCCTGACTTTAGCCTCTACTACAAAGCTGTCATCATCAAGACAGTATGGTATTGGCACAAAAACAGACACATAGACCAATGAAATAGAGAACCCAGAACTGGGCCTACAAATGTACAGCCAATTAATTTTTGACAAAGCAGGAAAGAGTATCTGATGGAAAAAAGACTGCCTCTTTAGCAGGTGGTGCTGGGAGACCTGGACAGCAACATGTAGAAGAATGAAACTAGACCACTTTCTTACACCATACACAAAACCTCAAAATGGCTGAAGGACCTGAATATGAGACAGGAAACCATCAAAACCCTGGAGGAGAAAGTAGGAAACAACCTCCTTGACCTCAACTACAGCAATTTCCTACTCGACACATCACCAAAGAGAAGGGAAATGAAAGCAAAACTGAACTCTTGGGACCTGATCAAGATAAAATGCTTCTGCACTGCAAAGGAAACAGTCAAAAAAACTAATAGGCAACTGACACAATGGGAAAAGATCGTTGCAAATGACATATCAGATAAAGGGCTAGTATCCAAAATCTACAAGGAACTCACCAAACTCCACACTGAGAAAACACATAACCCAGTGAAGAAAAGGGCATAAGACATAAACAGACACTTCTCCAAAGAGGACATCCAAATGACCCACAAGCACATAAAACGATGCTCAACATTACTCATCATCAGGGAAACACAAATCAAAACCACACTGAGATACCTCCTGACGCCAGTCAGAGTGGCTAAAATGAACAAATCAAGAGACTATAGATGCTGGCAAGGGTATGGAGAGACGGGCACCCTCCTACCCCGTTGGTGGGAATGTAAACTGGTGCAGCCACTCTGGAAAACAGTGTGGAGGTTCCTTAAAAAACTATCAATTATACTCCCTTAATTTTTTTTAAATAAAAAAATAAAATATAAAAAAAGGGAAAAAGGGTTTGACTTTCAAAAGAGCTTCTAATCTTTGGGTCAAGAAGAGGAAAGGAAAAACTCTCATTTTTTGTGTGGTACAAGAAAAAGTCTAACAAGACTGCATTACAAGCATCTGCCTGAGAGTCCTGATGGCCTTAACTAGAGTCACACAGTGTAGGTCTTGTGATGTTGGGTCTGAGCCTATTCAGTAGAATGTTCTTTTTGCCTTGAAAGTCTCTGACTCTGTTTTGTCATTAAACTGCCAGAAAACTACATTCATCCTAGAAAGAGCCAGTCATATAGGATTGGTAGTGTTGTGTGCTGGGTGAGTTCACCCTGGCTGGGAAGAGCAGGAAGTGTGAATGTATTCTAGCTCTGCACTCAGTGACATCATGTTGGCCATCCCCAGAATGGTTACACCAGAAAAAAGAGCAAAACAAAGTACATCAGATTATCAATCACCCAACAAGACAACAACACAATAGCTCAATGGAAATAAAATATTTTCATATAGAATATGAATTAGGTTGAGGTAAGGTCAGCAGGTTCTGAAATTTGTATACTATACTTTATAAGAGAATAATAATATTATAAATGTATGGAATGACTCACAGGATGCTTTTCAGAAATGAAAACTGTATTTGTATTTTGCAGAATCGTAATGCTATTGAATGATAAAGCCAAAATTACTCTTGGATACTTTAAAAGAGAGGCAACAACAGATGCTGGTGAGGATGTGAAGGAAGAGGATCTCTTGTGTACTGCTGGTAGGGATGCAAACTGGTGTGGCCACTCTGGAAAACAGTATGGTGATTCCTCAAAATATTAAAAATAGAACTGCCCTATGACCCAGCAATTGCACTACTAGGTATTTGTCCAAGGGATACAGGTGTGCTGTTTCAAAGGGACACATGTACCCAAATGATTATAGCAGCACTATCAACAATAGCTGAAGTATGGAAAGAGCCCAAATGTCCATCAGTGGATGAATGGGTAAAGAAGATGTGGTACATAATTACAATGGAGGATTACTCTGCAATCAAAAAGAATGAAATCTTGCCACTTGCAACTACATGGATGGGACTGCAAAGTACTATGCTAAGTGTGATTAGTCAGAGAAAGACAGATATCACATGACTTCACTCATATGAGGACTTTAAGATACAAAACAGATGAATGTGAGGGAAGGGAAGCAAAAATAATATAAAAACAAGGAGGGGGAGAAAAACATAAGAGACACTTAAGTACAGAGGAAAAAACAGAGGGTTACTTGAGGGGCTGTGGGAGGGGTGATGGGCTAAATAGGTACAGGACATTAAGGAATCTACTTTGGAAATTGTAGTATATACATTGTTGCAGTATATACTAACTTGGATGTAAATTTAAAAATTTAATAAAAATAAAAATAAAACTCATTAGAGCTAAAGGGGAATAAGATGTTTAGATGTCATATTACCTTTTATTTGGTGACAGCTGTCATCCCTAAGAACTCCTTAGAATTTTATTAGAGATAATTACCTCTGAGAAATATAATAGCGAATATAGAGTGTAAATTTTGAGAAGTGGCTCTTTATTCTGCATGTGGTTTTAGATAAAACCAGAAACGAAAGTGTAATTTTTATTTTATTTTATTTTATGTTTTTTATTTCTTTTTGAGTGACAGAGAGAGGCAGGGGAGGGTCAGAGAGAGAGGGAGATACAGAATCTGAAGACAGATTCCTGGCTCTCAGCTGTCAGCACAGAGCCCGAGGAGGGACTGGAACCCACGGACTGTGAGATCTTGACCTGACCCGAAAACAAAATTCTGACGCTTAACCGACTGAGCCACCCATGCACCCCAAAATGTAATTTTTAAAAGACCATGTCAGAAATGGAGTTGAATACCTTTGACTGCAATGCTTGATAAAATTCATCACTGAGAAGATATAAGTTTAAATGAATTATGAGAAATACAAAATAGAAGGGCCTGGCAATGCCTGTACTATTTGAAGAATGTCTGAATTAAAATGGGGGTCCTTATGACACAGAGAAGAGAAGAGTCATTAAAATTTTATGTGGCCAGAGTATTGACTGCCAGTTTCAAAAGTAGACTTGGATATATCCATGCAGTGGCATTTCATTCAGATATAAAAATAAATGATGTTCTAGGTAATGAGATCGTAATAGTGGTATATGAAAACAGTTTTTATACTTGTGATGAACATAGTATAACGTCAAATCACTATGTAGTACACCTACAACTAATGTGATACTGTGTCAACAATACAATACAATAATACAATACAATACAATACAATACAATACAATACAATACAATACAAGTTCTGTTCCTGTTATGATGACATAGATAACCCTTACAAAACTTTATGCTAGGGGTGCTTGTATGGCTTAGTCAGTTAAGTGTCAAATTCTTGATTCATTCAGGTCAGGGTCTCACAGTTCATGAGTTCGAGCTCTGCATCAGGGCTCCACTCTAACAGGGAGAGCCTGCTTGGGATTCTCTGTCCTCCTCTCTCTCTCTCCCTCCCTGTAGGGAGCTGCCAAGTTCGGCCACCTCAGGCAAGGAAGTATTGCTCCCTGAGGGGAGCTACCTGAATTACAAAGATTGGTTAGGGAAGTGCATTCCCAATTCAGGAATTGGGGAGGGCAGATGGGAGAAGCTAGTAGAACAAAAGATCAACCACTTTCAGGCTTATGCAGTGTCAATTGCACCCCACCCCTGCCCACTGTCTCAGACTACAAGTCTGGGCTCTCTTTTAGATGCTGTGTTTGAAATTTCAGTTTCGGTTTCCCCTTTTTCTAATAATCATTTGACCCTGTTTCCTAGCAACCAAGCTGGGTCAGTTTCCCACCGTGATTCCTATATAGGTGTGGGTGATTTCTCAATAAACTGGGGCTTGATCAGAAATGCTTGTCTTGCCTCTGCTCTCTGTGCCTCCTGCCCTCCTATTCTCTCTCACTCCCTCAGGAACCTGTGACCCATCGACCGCCCTGCTGGCCGGGGCAGAAACAGACACCTCCCCTGCTCATGCTCTCACTCTAAAAATATATAATTAAAATTTAAAAATCTATACTAACTGCAAGAATCAAGACATAAAAGGTCATGGATTGTATAATCTACTTCCTTCAAATATCCAGACTAGTCAAATTCATAGAGACAGAAAGTACATGTATGGTTTCCATAAATTGCGGAAAGGATGAGTGGTAACTGCCTGGTAATGAGAATGAGACAACCTTATTGGGGTCATGAAAATGTTCTATAATTAGAGGGTAGAGAGAGTCACACAACTTTTTAAATATACTAAAAAACAGTGCCTTGTACACTTTTACAAAGGTAAATTTTATTTTAAACTATGGGCACATTTGTATTAAGAAGAAGAAGAGAGGAAAGGAGCCAAATGCTGCAAGTTATTCTTTCCAAGTTGGATAAGGACCTGCAAAAACCCAAAAGGGGAAGCCACCTCAGCCCCTCTTTCAAACCTCGTAGTCTTTAAACTTTATCAAATGCTCTTAGCCTGTGTTAAAAATATATCTTTCTTTGCATTTGTACATATCATGTATTCTTCCTTGAAAGAACAGAGAACTATTGAAAGTCACAAAGAAGAGACCAGTCTCCTTTACCCAACCTCCAGGCATGAGGGAACCAGATCCCCCTTGCACAACCTCTGAACACTGTGTTAACTTCTGTAGCTGACCCCACCGAGTCTGCACATAATCACAAAATGTTATAGACCATGGCACTCCTTTTATTGATTCAGTGCCCTAAACTCCTGTAAAATTCCCTGGGGCAGGCAGAAACCTTGGATTTGGCCTTTGGACAAGAGTCTACCTTCTCCCCAGGGGTCCAACTTCCTGAATAAAGCTCATAAACCTTTCCAATCAACACTCTTCTCTTGAGTATTGGCTTTTCCAGGCAGTTGGCCAAACGTGGGTTTTTGCACAAAGGGTCAATGCAGTATTGCTCCCTCACCTGAAAGCCAACCTCAAGAGTAGGAAAGTCCACTCCTGTGCCCAATAGATTGAAACTCACCATCATTGAGACCTCTTTCTTCATCTGCAATCACTTCTAGGAAAAACCCATGGCCTATTGGAAGCTCTCTCATGAAGTGCTGAGGGATAAAACACTTGAAAATATTAATTCAACACTTAATTATCATATTTTAATCACCCAAAGGAAGTAATGGACCCAAATCAGAAAATGATTAAAAGAACAAGAAAGGATATACAAGTGGAAAAAAGAAGCACTTATGCACTCTTATCAAGATTAATTACGAAAAAAGCATCTTTCATCAATCAGCCTGTTAAAGCTTATAAATGTCAATCATACTCGTGTTTTTGAAAATTCAGACATGCAAGTCCTATTAGTCATTAAAATGATGCAATTTCTTTGTAGGATCAGTTTGAAGTTTTTAGAAATCATTAAAGTTATCCTTTACAAAATTGATATTTTTTAATCAATTTTATGTTCACAAATGTATTCTGGAGCTCACTTGGTTAAGTGTTTGACTCTTGATTTTGGCTCCCAGTTCATGAGATTGAGCCCCATGTTGAGTTCTGCTCTGTCATCATGGATCCTACCTCTGAGTCCCTCTCTCTCCCTTTCTCTTAGCCCTTCCCCTGCTCTCTCACTCTTCCTCTCACTCTCGCCCTCTCTCTCAAAGATAAATACACATTTAAATAAAGAATGTATTCTATAATTGTCCTGGCCAAGTGGGTGGGAGAATAGAGAGTCCTGGTTATCTTCTTGCCCAGGCATTATTTGGTCTCAGTTTGGAGCTGGTCTTGATGACTTGAAGACCACAATGATGGAGGCTAGGCTTGATTTTGTATTGCATATTGACATTTGAGGATGGTGCAAATAGGTTCCAGTTTCATATTCTGTCTTCCTGTCGTTTTCATATTCCCACTCTTTTTAGGATAACTGTCAGGACTACTTATTGTCAGATACATTTCTAACTTCTCCACATAAGTTTGGAATTCTAACAGACCTCTGTAAGCTGGCTGCTGCCTGTTTTTGTATAGTACAGTAGCTAAGAACAGTTTTTACAGATGAATTCTTTCAATCATTGTGCTTAGAGGAAATCTAAGTTTCAGCCCAATTAAGGAGAAAGTTATCCTGCAAGGGAAAAAAAATAAATTTCACGCTTCTACTTATAGAACTTAATAGAAAAATGATACAGTTCTAACACTTGCTAATATTAGATTTTAAATGTCATCAAAATTTTGTGCAAAGATATTTTATATCTTGTTACTTAAATACCTACTTAATAATCTTGAATTGCTTCTTTTTCCACAAAACTTACACTCTGTATTTGCCCCTTTCTATAAATGTTGCTGAACTTTGGCTAAAGCATGAAGAAATTAATCCTGATGATATTTCAGTTTTGATCCTAAAGGAAATATGTTATCAAGAACAAAAATATGTATTGGCAATCCATTCAAACCATAGGTAATAAATATTGATTTTGAAAATATTTTCAAAACGTTCCCCAAGATAGCCTTTAGTTTTATAAGTAATCATCCTAAGCAGTCATTGATAGTGATGAGATCTAATCCATGAAACAAGCCAGAGTATCCATCAATTATGTGACATGCAATCTAGTATATTTTATAGATTCATTGATTTTAATGTCATAAATGAAATTATGGGCATCTGCACACAGGCACATCTTTTCTGTAACTGTTCTTTAAATGATCTATGAGCTGAAATATTCAGGAATAGTCTACTAGCCTTAAGTTATCAAGTCTTATATCTTAGTTAAAAACTTCATCTCTTCATGAATCTAGTGGCCTTGACTGATTAAAAAGTGTGTTGCCTTATATTCACTGAGAAGATATGTTGTCACGTGCATGTATAGTACACATACACGCAAAAAAAAATGTGCCCTCTTTACAGAGAAAAATTTCTAATAACATATAACTTTCATGATAAAGTTAAGCATCTTTGCAGAGTGTCCATGGCTATTCCTTTTTTGTTCTTTTTGCAGTATACCTGACACAGAATGTTACATCAGCTGAGGTATACCACACAGTGATATAGCACGTCTATACCCAATGCTATGCTCACAGGTTTAGTTACCATCAGTCACCATACAGG
>PISW01013869.1:0-23911 GCA_004023785.1 Mungos mungo
GAGTCGCTAAAATGAACAAATCAAAAGACTATAGATGCTGGCGAGGGTGTGGAGAGACGGGCACCCTCCTACACTGTTGGTGGCAATGTAAACTGGTGCAGCCGCTCTGGAAAACAGTGTGGAGGTTCCTCAAAAAACTATCGATAGAACTCCCCTATGACCCAGCAATAGCACTGCTAGGGATTTACCCAAGGGATAAGGAAGTGCTGAGGCATAGGAGCACATGTACCCCAATGTTCATAGTGGCGCTTTCAACAATGGCCAGATCATGGAAAGAGCCTAAATGTCCATCAACTGATGAATGGATCAAGAAGATGTGGTATATATATATACAATGGAGTACTACATGGCAATGAGAAGGAATGACATATGGCCATTTGTAGGAAAGTGGATGGACCTTGAGGGTGTCATGCTAAGCGAAATAAGTCAGGCAGAGAAGGATAGATACCATATGTTTGCACTCATAGGTCTAACAGGAGAGACCTGGCAGGGGACCATGGGGAGAGGAAGGGGGAAAGAGAGCAGGGAAGAGTAAGGGACACAGATCAAGGGAGACTACTGAATACTGAAGATGAACCATGGACTGAAGGGGGAGGGGGAGGGAAGGAGGGGGTGATGGTCATGGTGGGGGGCACTTGTGGGGAGAAGCACTGGGTGTTATATGGAAATTAATTTGACAATAAACTATTATTAAAAAAATTTTTAAACTGTGGCAAAATACATGTAACCTAACATTTACCATCTTAACCATTTTTTAAATTATTTTTTAAATGTTTAACTTATTTTTGAGAAAGTCTATGAGCAGGGGAGGGCAGAAAGAGAGGAAGACACAGAATCCAAAGCAGTGGTTAATACCATTTTCTATTCCCACAACAATGTACAAGGATTCCACAATATTGTCAACATTTGTTATTTTCTGATTTTTGATAGTAGCCATCTTAGTGTGAACTGATATCTGAATGTGGTTTTGATTTGCATTTCATTAATAATTGCTGTTTCACATACATGTTGGCCATTTGCATATCTTTGGAAAAATGTCTAAGTCTTTTGCTGATTTTTTAATCAGGTTATTTGTGGTGTTGTTGAGTTGTAAGAATTTTTTATATATTCTAGATAGCAACCCCTTATCAGATATATAATTTGCAAATATTTCTCCCAAACCTTGGGTTACTTTTCACTCTGTTGATTGTGTCCTTTGATAAGGGCAGCCTTTTAAAATTCAGTTGATGCTGAGATTTTTCCATGGCCTTAGACATTCTTTTCCTATATCTTCTTCCTAGTAGGAAAAGGTAACTTGGTAACTAGGAGATTGGAATCTGGATGGTGGTATCCTGGGCTTGGGCAAATAGTGAAATCCAGCCTGATACCTAGGATTTGGACCATGATGCCATGGCAAAGTCCTCGATATGGGATCTAAAGGATTTCTATATCATTCAGGGAAAGGTGAATAATGTGTCATTCAACCCAAGTAGAGCATGACAGGGAGGGTGAATCACACCATCAAAAAGAGAGAGTTTAAAACACAACAAGAGAAAGTGGCATGAGAAGATTAAGAGCAGAAGCCTAGACTCAGAGCAGACATTCACCTCTAAATATTACTTTTTTCACTTCATCCGTTAAATGTCATGGGCTGTTAACTGTTAGTATGAGGGTGTTTTCACCTTGTCTACATAATCAAGTTGTCAACTTATCTAGCTCATCGGTGTTTTCTAGATGGACATCTAGGCAACTTACTTGGAGTTTCCTTTCTATCTAGAGACTTGGTCAGGACTAACATTGGGAGGTGTCATCTCTGATAGATACAGCTCCCGTCGAGTCCAGCCAGAAACTTAATACCTTGCAGGAAGTGAGGAGGTCTTGGCTTCACTCTCAATTTACGTATCAACCCATCACCTTGCATAAAGATTAAACTTCTTGCAATAGGAGGTGGAAACATTCTCTGTGATTCCTTTGGGAGAGAGATAATGCATTTAAAAATCTCTCTGATGCCATGACCATAAGATTAATGCTGTAATCCAGTTTATCTGTCTGCTACGTCTCCTTGTGTCTAGCGTAAGTCAATAGAACTTCACTTCTCTAATTGAAATCAGTGTGCTGATGGAGTCTGTTCATGGAAATGAAAGGTGGCTGCCATAATCTGTTGGGAGCTGAATTAATCCTCTGGGAGTGAGGCCTATCTAATTACTCCACTCAGAAATACTGGGTTTGCTTTCGTTCTGCAGTATACAGCCATGGGAAAGAGGCCAACACGCCATTTGGCTAATTTTGTCTTGAATTGCTTTAAGCTCCCCTAACATGTCATTGTGAGACCTTTGCGTTGGAAAGTGCTATTTCTTATGCTTTTCACCTTTTTATTGGTAAGTATTCCTGAGTTAAAGGAAAAGACAAATTTATCATTCACGTATGGAACAATTTCTGCTCTATATTTATCACCCTCTGATATAAAGTCATGCCTTTTATGCTCAGAAGTAACACAGCTCACAGATTATTGGGAAAAACACAAAGTTTAAATCCTCTCAGAGATGACCTATTTTCATCTAATTATTGCAACAACAAGAACAATTTGGTGAGTACAGGACTCAGATATTGTCCTGAGCAATTTATAAATATTTTTTTCATTTTATACTCACAAAAAATTTTTGAAGTGAATGCTATTGATGTTTTCTCAATGTGTATAGATATATTGTAAAAAAGCCTTAAAAATTTAAGGTTCTGCCCAATGTCACACAGAAAATAAGCTTCACAGCAATAGTGGAAACTGAGGCAGTCCAACTCCAGAATTGGGTTGACACATATGATACAGGACATTCAGGTAGATTCAGATTTTAGATAAGCAATGGAAAAACATGTAGCCCAAATATTTCAGGGACATGCAAATACTAAAAAATTGTTTATCTGAAATTCAATAGATAAGAGTGTACCACGTGGTCTGTTGTGTTTGTTTTTTGTTTGGGCTAAAGCTGGCAGCCTTTTTTAAGATCCTATGTCTTTATTTATTGGGAACATAGTGGGTCTGCCATTTGGGAATGGTGGTATGAACATTTGTAATTCAACAAATACAGTATTTATATATTCATACATATAGATAAGTTTATTATTGTTTTTGGAAGTCCTTTGAAGTGTTAAATGTTTTGCTGAAATATTTAAGTAATGTTGACGACATGACAACTGGCATAGAGTATCTGACATAGTATATTGTTTCATAAAGACTTTTTCTCCATCGATTTTTTTTTTCTTTTCATATACTTCACCTTCAGTGATTAAGACATCTGCATTCTGATCCCAGCTGGACCATTAGAAGTTTTGAGACCTCGGGCAAATTTCTTCCCACATCTTAATTCTATCCTTCATTAAGTACAAAATGGAATAGGGTGCTTCTCTCCTAATGTTTCTTTTGTCCTTGATATTCTGTGGTTCCAGAGCTTGAGAAAGATACCTCGTGTCAGATTTTTGTACCTGGTATTGTGGTGGCATTTTAGGATCTTAGTTTATTCATGTGGGAATCAATTCTTTAATTACACATGCAGTCCTAAGTTGGTTATTTACAAGTTTGTCCACTTAGTCCTCCATACAGATGTTAGCATGGCATCTAATAATTCAATCATTTCTCCAAAGGAATTCAGCACAATTGTAGGCAATACCACATGAATACATTCTTTCCAATTAATTGATTGATTGACTAGTTAATAGACTGTGGAACCAGTCAGATGAAGATCCTGTAGAGTCTGGGCCAAACCACTTTTTTTCTCCCATGGTCTTTGACCACTCAACATATTCTTCCAGTCACATGACATGACTTTCTATTACCTAAATATGTTGTGGAGTTTTTTTTTTGCCCTTGTCCTTGACACCACTGAGCCCTCATTTCCACCTGAGACTGCCATATCCATTTTACAGGGTAGTTGCTATAAACATTAAGAAAATACAGAAGCACCTGTCAAGCAAATTCACTTAATTACCTTATCTTTCTCTATGCAAGGGGAAACCTAATTCAGAGACTTAGGGTATTGTAATATTGAACAGTTTCCCTCAATGCTGTGCCAGCTTATAGCCACAGAACAAGGATGGTACCAGCCACTTAAGAGATATTCATTGAAAGTTGAATATGTAGTGCAGAAAGTCGCCATCACTGTGCTTAGAAAACCTATACCTATTCAAGCTATAGTACAAAACTGTAGTGATCAAAACAGTATGGTGGTATGGACAGTATGGTATTGGCACAAAAACAGACACATAGATCAACAGAACAGAATAGAAAACCCAGAAGTGGATCTACATCTATATGGTCAACTCATCTTCAACACATATTTATTGAGTGCCTATTAAGTGTTAAAGGTGTATATGTATTGGTGAATGTAACCGGAATATTTCTCCCATGAGAATTGTATAGGGTCATGGAGAAGACAGGCAATACAAATGGAAACACACTAATGTAAAATTATATATTGTGACAAGTAGCTCAAAAGGTACAGTAATGGAGAAAAAAAATTGAAAGGGTGGTCGGTCAGAGAAGGCCTCTTGGAGAGAGTAACAAGTAAGTCAGACATTCTGTTGGGCCCTGATCTCAGGAGGAACTGAGACACTGGCAGGCAATGCGTACAGAAGTCCACAGTGTGATACTTCCTGCCAAGGACACTTATGGAAAATAGAATGGGTGTCAAGAACAAAGAGTAGAGTATCAACTCTAATTAGGCCTGCCAGGAACATTTCCCAGAGAAAGTGATGTTTCAACACACTCCTGGAATAAGAAGGTATTCTTGAAACCTTCCAGGCAAGGAGATTAACACCAGGTCCTAACTTCTCTCCTACTGTATTTCTACCCTCCAGGTCATGCGGCAAGCAGGATCTTTCTAAATTCCATGTCTGAATATTTAAATCCCCCAATAAGTAACTTAAATAGTTTCCCAAACTCTGTATAGGAGATATTCCAAATATAGCATAGTATATTTCACAACATGGTCTCAATGTTCATGCCTGCCCCCTCCTTGTCCCCAACCTTGTCCTTTTTTTTTAACAGTGAGTTCTCTGATGGGCTCCTTCACACTTGGTGATTATCCCAAGGTATTCCCTCTGCTTAGGCAACTCCAACTTCCAGGCTTCTACTTCAAGGCCCAGATCAATGGTCACCTGTGTGACACGTGCCTTCATCACTTCCTCACCCCCTCTATACCTAGAGAAAGCTGGTCCTTTCTTTCTCTTTTTTTTTTTTTTTTTTTTGGTAGCATCAGGAACCCAATTCTATTTCAAAAGTCATCTGACTGGACTATAGTTATTCCAGGGTCCATCTTTCTCACTAGACTGTGCTTCAAGAGGGCAAGAGTTTTGTATTAGTAATCTTTGTACTCCTAGGCCTTTGTACTCCTAGAAGGTGTAGTGATTACATTATAGGTGATTGATTAGTGGTTTCTAATTGAATGAAAGAGTGGAGAGAAGGAATGTGACTTATTGGGTGAAGTCTTGTGGTGACAGGTTAAAGAATGCAGGCAGGCATGAGGAGTAGAAGGGAATGAAGAAAGACAGACTGTACTCCGCTCTGTGAGAAATGCACAAGAAAGCAGGAAACATTGGCTCCAAATTGCCAATTTTCTGAATTCATAAAAGCCACGAAGGCAAGGCAGAATTAAGTGTTAGCCACGTATGTCCATGTAGAAATCTGGGAACTAGCTAGCGCAGCCTTGTCTAATAGTTATCTAGTGAGAGCCATATGTGTAATTTTGAATTTTTTAGTAGCCACATTAAAATGGTAAAAAGAAACAGATGAAATTAATGTTAATTATATATTTTACTTAATGCAAATATATCCAAATGTTTATCATTTCAACATGCAATCACTATGAAAAATATTAATGAGATATTTTGATTCTTGGTTCCTCTAGTGAGTCTTCAAAATCTGGCATGTATTTTCCGCTTTACAGCACATCTCAATTTGGACCAGCCACATTTCAAACACACAGCAGCCAGATGTGGCTAGTGGCTATGCCAGTGGACAGCTCAGAGCCACAGCATTTGAGTATTTCTTTATTTTTTTAAATTTTTTTATTACATGTATTTAGTTTTGAGAGAGTAAGACAGAGCACGATCAAGGGAGGGGCAGAGAGAGGAGGAGACATAGAATCTGAAGCAGGCTCCAGGCTCTGAGCAAGCATTCAGCACAGAACCCGACACGGGGCTTGAACCCACACACTGTGAGATCATGACCTGAACGAAGTTGGACACTTCACCCACTGAGCCACCCAGGCGCCCCACCATTTGGGTATTTCCAAAAAGATGAAATAACACATTTTTTCTTTGCAATAAATTATGTGCGTGCTCATTTTCACTGAAGAGGCAGGAGAAACGAATCTTTACTTAAATAGAGGGTTTAATTGCATTGAGCTGGTTTACATATGCAATCCGATGTCTTTGGAGCTTGTACTGAAGTAAGTGGAGAAAAAAATTAAAAGAAGGAATTAAAGTTCCTATTCACAGACACATCTGAAAAATATATAATTTTGTAAGTCGTTCCTAAAACGTTACTAGGAGACTTCAGACTGTTCACATCTACTGTTTGGCTTAAGAGATCTTACTTCCAGGAACCCACCATAAGAAACCCTTGGAAAGGCAGACTGAGATTTAGGCATCAAAACTTTCAGTGTCCCTTTGTTACATAATTTAAAGTCCAACATTATTGGAGCATGAATTATGGTACCTGTTTGTAATGAAACATTGTGTTGTCATAAAATTTGTGCTCAGGAAGATTTTTGATGCTGTGGGAAATTGTGATATAAAATTAAGCAAAAAGAATAGGAAACAGATTTGTATTTTCAGTATTGAGCAACTTATCTGAAAGGTACAGTAAAAGCCTGGAAGGAAATACGTTAAAGTGGTAACAGTACCTTAAAACAGTGGAATAATAAGTGACTGCTTTTTTCTTTCTATTTTGATGTATTTGATCATTTTTCTCACAGAGTGTATGCTAGTTCCCTAAGCAAGCAAACAAACGTGGAAAATACTTTGCCTTGTTCATGTTCCCACAACTACCATAGCTCTAGTGGGAAATCCTTGCCCTCACCCTTCCTTCCCTCCACATACAGTCTCCCTCTTGGGAAAGAATGGAGAGAGCAATGGCTTGAGACGGGCAGCCCTTAAGGCAGCTAGAGGATGGACAGCTGACTGGAAGAGAAGACTGGGAGACGCGACTTCTCGTTTTGGATTTCTAATATGGACTGGGAAAATCCCATCATCCCCTTGGGTCCCTGTTCCTCATCCGTAGAAGGCAATGAAGATCATTGGAGCGGGTTCCCCACAGCTGCTTCTGATTCTCTCTGATGACCCTCTCTAACAAAAAACTAAGCTTAGCATTTTTTTTTGCCCCTGCCCACATCTTTTCAGTTCCAGCTTTTCTGATTTTAAGTGTCTCTTTTACAAATGGCATCCAGCTATATGATCAACCATCTCCCCCAGCCTCCCCCCACCACTATGCCCAGATCTTCCTACTACCAAACCCCCAAAGTGTCCCCCAAATGCTAGACCCTTGGTTCAGGAAGCCTCTCTTGTTTAACATACATTTGAAAGACAACTTGTCTCCTAGGCCAGTAGCAGGAAAGAGAATCTTAGATCCATTTTAGAAACTGTGTCAAATGATGAGATTACTTCAAAACATAAATAGCCCTCTTTTGAAGATAGTAGGTTTGAAAGCAGAACATCTCTCCTGGTATCTCCTCTCCATGAATCCAGTGTGGAAAGTAACTATGTCGATGAATAGTGGCCTGTAGAGACCCTAGTGATCTTTACAACTTGACCCCCCATCAGAAGGCTTTACAAAAATACTATCTGTAAAAATAACTCCAGAATGGGACCTTGTCTAATTCTGCATCATGCATCATTCCAGAATGCCTCTCTGGGGGGACAGGTTTTGCCTTTACATTATAGGCTTAATGTCTAGATCTTCTCTTTGCAAATTAAATTGGAACAAATGGTTTGAGCAACTAGTCCCTGAGATCCTTTGAGCCTTATTGTAGCTCTGTTACCTAGCCTGATACCTAGTATGTTCTATGTCTATTGACCGGATCTGTTCTTAGCCTACTAAATGATGGAACTGTTCTCTCCTAAAATTTGTGGGATATAAGGTTGTCACATATCTATGCCACCACAGTACTGTCATCCTCCCAAGATTTTGCTTACTGTTTTCCTTATTATTCATTTCTTCACATTCACTCATCAAATGTTTTGGAGGTATTGTGCCAGTCACAGCTTTTTGACACCTGCCAATCAGCAGTGGACTACAGAGGAACGTTTGGGCTTAGAACACTTAAATGTCAAGTCAAGTTCTGCCTTTTGCTCCCTGCATGAACTTCAGCAGACTCCCTTCTCCTTAAAATGGTGATAACACTATCTGTGTTACAGGGCTATTATGAGTGTTCGATGACATCACGTGTAAATCACGAACAGTTCCAATGATGAACTTGGCACCTTTATTTTTTTTAAGTAGCTATATTTAAGGTATGTAGAGAACAATTTTCACAAAGATTGCATCTTGTAATGCTTGCATCTCCATGGTGAGAAGATGTATTATTTCTGGCTTTTGCACCTGAAGAATTGCCTGAATGATCTAGGGGCAGAAAAGTTGGAGCATGGAGCCAACAGAACATTGATATCACGAAAGATTCTCTTGATTCAGTGGTTTGTGCAGCTCTCCATGAGGGGTGCATGGAGTAATGTGTGAAGAGGCCTTTTGCAAAGTGAAATTTCAGAAGCAATCATGCTCTGAACATGGACTGGCATGGGAGGAGGCGAACACCTGAACTTCTTTGTGCTCTAGTCTTCATCATCGCTTGCTATAATACTTGACCACACATGAGAAAATTTTAAGCTCTGATGTCTATTGGTACAAGACCACCCAGCTCCCAAGTTCCAGAGCTGGTCTTTAAATTCAGGTTTGTGTGGCTAAGAAATTCATCATTTCAGTGCTAAAGCAGAAAATCTGAAATTGTTAGTCATGGATATTATAATAAATGCAGGGAACATCCACCAAGCACTTACTATTTGCCAGGAAATTTCTAAACTCTGTTTACATAGTAACTCTTTGAATCCTCCTCAAACTTTGTGAGATGTGTGAGATTATATCTGTCATGTTACAGACGAGGACACCAAGGTGAAAGATACTAGTGTACTTGACCCACCTCACCCAACTGAGAATTGGTGGGTGATTGGAGTAAATACAGGCAGCCTGGTTTGGGGATCCCCACAACCTAACCTTAATAGAATGTTCTTAGAAGTAAAACCTCAAATAGGGGTTAGAACTTCTGACCCTCATAACCCAAAAGTATGTCCTAACTTAAATAATTTATAATTTGCAATGTAATCGTTCTTTATAGTTTTTCATACTTAATTAGGAGAATAGGAAAGTGTGCATTTCCAGGACAGTAGGTAAAACAAGACCACAATGAAACAATGGCTTTGAGTTGAGTACTCATGTTCTGCTCAGCCTTTGTCTTCATCTGATTGTTACGTTTTCTGAGGAAAAAAAATTGTCATGGTTTCTGGCTGCTTCCTGCCTGGCTGTGCATTTAGAATATCTAAAATATATCTATTTATCTCCATCTGATGGTCGTCTTGGTCAGGAAACTGTGGGCAATTCATCTTGTTGATATCCGTTCCTAATTTCACCTGTTCAGGTCACTGCCTCACTTCTTAAAATTCCCCTTGTGTTTTTTCTTTCATTTTGATGTATTATACTTGGTGAAAGGCAGCTTTACAGGGAGAGAGCAGAACCATAGGTTTGTGAATTTTTGGATGGGTGAGTGTGTGAGGTTGTCATGTTCGACTGTATAAGCTGAGTACTGCACAACTATAGAAGACACCATTTGCCTTGTCAATGAGGTGAATAATATTCTTTGCAGCTGAACAATGTATGTTCAAGTACCTGTATGAATATTGATACATGTGTGGTTAAAGAGCAGCATGTCTGAACATATCTGCGTATGAATATATGGCTAATGTGTCTAAAAATTCACAATTGTCCATTCATGAGTGTGTGTGTGTGTGTGTGTGTATCTAAGCATGAGTTTTGATAGTGGAGTGGGAGATATGGGGCAGGAGAGACTGAATATCTTTGTTTTAATGTTTACTTATTTTTGAGAGAGAAAGCAAGAGTGTGTGCAAGTGGGGAAGAGGCAGAGAGAAAAGGAGACTGAGGATCTGAAGCAGCCTCTGTGCTTGTAGCAGAGAGCCCAACGTGGGGCTCAAACTCATGAACTTTGAGATCATTACCTGAGCTGAAGTTGGACACTTAACCAGCTGAGTCACCCAGGTACCCCAAGACTAAATATCTTAATTACCATAGACATATGAGATCACAGCAAGAGGAGTCACATGTTTATTTTTTCAAAGTGAAGAAACTTAAAAAAATTTTTTTAATGTTTATTTATTTTGAGAGAGAGAGACAGAGAGACAGAGCATGAACAAGGCAGGGGCAGAGAGATGAAGACCCAGAATCTGAAGCAGGCTCCAGGCTCTAAGCTGTCAGCACAGAGCCCCAGGCAGGGCTCGAGTCCATGAACTGCGAGATCATGACCTGAGCCCAAGTTGGACACTCAACCGATTGAGCCACCCAGGCGCCCCAAAAGTGAAGAAACATTCAAGCATGATGTAAAATAGGCAGCATTGACAAAGTGCCACATCAGAGTCCTTAGTGATTATCCAAGGTTTCTTAAATTTGTCTTTCTTTTTTTTTTTTTGTCAAGGAATGTACCTCCTTTTAGTCTAAATAGCATTTTTAAATGCTTTGTAGTATGGAAAATTTTTTAATAGGAGCTACAATTCTGAGCTTTACTTTTACCTTCATGAACTTTTTTCTTAGTCATACCTGTTCTTTCTCAGCGGAAAAAAAAAAATACCCAAACACATATGTGTGTACGTGTGTGTGTGTGTGTGTGTGTGTAATTTTCTCATACATGAGAAATGCTATAGAATGAAATAATGAAATTTGATGGAAAGATATTCCTATGACCCATCAAACAGATACATAATAATACATAATACATGTCATCTTTTCTTCTGTATTAATTAATTAATTAGTTAATTCTTCGGCAAACATTTATTGTGCAGGTACCTTTTTCAAGGCATGGTAGCAGATGTTGGGGTGCCTGTGCTCTCCTCAGAGCATGTACAGACCACGGGGAGACACACATGCATAAATAGGTATTACAAAAGTGAATGGCAAGGCCAGTTTATGACTTGAATGCACTCCATTCTAATTAGGAGAAGAGGATAATAAAGCATAGAAACTGTGAGAGGCTGAGCACTGCTTGTGCACATTTGTAGGGAACAACCAAGTCCGCTTGGGTTGGAGGGTCCAGAATGCTTTATGGAAAAGATAACTTTGTTTTGTATTTTGTTTCTTTGAGGTATAATTTAGAACTCACAAAATTTACCCACTTGTAAGTGTATATAATTCAGTATTTTGTAAATTTCTCAAGTAGTACAACCATGACTATGATCCAGTTTTAGAATATTTCCACTCCCCCCAAAAGTTCCCGGGCCCCTCGTAGGCAGTCTTTATTCCAAGTCCAAGTCATACATGCACCATTTTTCTGTCTCCACAGATTTGCCCCTTATGGGCATTTCATATCAATGGAATTATTTAATACATACTTTTTTGTGTATGTCTAGCTTCCTCCACTTAGCATAATATTTCTAAGGTACATCCATGATGTAGAATACATCATTAGTTTGCTACTTTCTTATTGCTAAATACTATTCCATGGTCTGATTATACCACATTTTGTTCATTCATTCATTGGTGAACATTCAGGTTGCTTTCATTTTGAGGCTGTTATGGATAATACTGCCAAGAGCATTTGTATACAAGTCTTTGGGAGGACAAAGCTTTTACTTCTGTTGGGTAGCTATCTAAGATCTTGTATGTGGAGTACAATGGCTGGAACATTTGGGAACTTTTTTTAAGCTTACTTATTTATTTAGGGAGAGAGAGAGGATAGGGAGAGAGAGCCCACGTGCAAACAAGGGAGCTAGAGAGCTCACACGAACAAGGGGGAGGGACAGAGAGAGAAGGAGAGAGAGAATCCCAAGTGCAGAGCCCAGTTTGTGGAACTCACAAACAGGAGATCATGACCTGAGTGGAAACCAAGAGCCAGATGCTAAACCAATTTAGCCACCAAACATTTGGTAACTTTTTAATGGCTTTATGGAGCTTTTATTCACGTCCCTAAAAGATACCCTTTTAAACCTCACATTTAAGTACATTTAAAATTTAACTTTTTAAGAAGCTGCAAAATTGTTTTCCAAAGAGGCTGTCCAGTTTCACATTCACTGTAACGAATAAGGGTTTCAGTTTCTCCTTTTCCTCGTCAATGTTTGGCATTGTAACCTTTTGACTATAGTCATTTTAATGGATATGCAGAAGTGTTTCTGTTGCAGCTTAGCTTTAATTTAATTTCCTGTTCACTAATGATCTTTAGTGTCTTTCCACGTGCTCACTGTCCATTTGTAGAACGTCTTTAGTGAAGTATCTAATATATATTCATATAATGTACCCTTCTTAGAAGTTGCGATGTTTGTCTATTTTTGAGTTTTAAGAGTTTTCTATATAATATGGATAGGTGTACTTTATCAGGCTTATTATTTGCAAATATATATGTATAACAATGGCTTTTAATAAACTTGGTTGACATTATCTGGCAAAATTGAATACATACCTGTATCTTATATGATCCAGCAATTTTACCACTTGTCATATACACAACAGAAGTGTGTGTGTATATGGGCCAAAAGAAAAAGTATGTTTGTAGCTAAACAGTTTGTGTTAGATCCCAATAGGAGCCACGCAAATGCCCATTGTCAGTAAGTCACATGAAGGCATTTTGATACATTCATAAAATTGAACTGTACAGCAATGGAATGTAGGCATCAGTGCTAAAGCAATAAATGGATAAATCTTACAAAAGAATACTTAATACAAACGGCTATCTACAGAAGATATAAATGGTGTAATTCAATTTATAGAAGTTTCAAAGGCTGTCAAAACTGATTTATGGTGTTAGAAGTCCTATCGTTGTTATATTATATGAGAGGGAAGAGTGAGCAGTGATTCAGGGTGGGTGAGAGGAGACTCTGAATTGCCGGCAGTATTCTGTTTTTTTCTTTTTTACCCACATGATGGTTACATATATGTGTCAACTTATAAAAATTTACTGTATTTCATGTTTATGATTTGGAAACTTTTAAAGTGCAGGTTATACTTCAATAAAGAGATTTTAGGGGAAAAAAAGAAACATGGGCTCTGGTACCAGATTGGATATAAATCCCGGCTCTGCCTCTCTCTAGCTCTAGAACCTGGGCTAAGTTACCTTAACCACTTTATGTTCCAGTCCCTTATTTGTAAAAGGATAATAATTAGAGCACCTATTCTCTAAGTTGTTGTGAGGATTATACTACTCCAGGAACACGTTTAGGAGGGTGCTCATACCTCGTGGGCGAGCAACAGGTATCGGCTCTTGTTGTTAGGCTCAGGATGTTCCTCCACTTTAAAAAATATTTGCTCTTTCATATCCCACCCTTAGAACCCAGTTTTTCTCTGGGATTCCATCCCAGTATTCCACTCGCCTGACTCAACATGCCCTCCTGGACAGATTTCCCGCCACCATTTACTGTGCGTTTCTCAGTCCTTACCAGACATCTCCCAACACCCAATGGGCTCTCTGGCAAATCTAAATTACCTTGCTGAACTCCATCCTTTCCCTTGAAACTAGCTTTTTCCTTTTCTGTTCTCCTTTTCTCTTCACCATCAATTGCCTGTTCTGCACAACAGCAATGACACTGAAATCAGACAGATCTGGGGTCGGGTCCTGGTTTTGTTGATGCTAGCCATGAGGCCTTGGGAGCTGTTAATCCTATGTACTTCTGCTGCTGCTTATTTAGTAGAAGGAAGATGACATAACCTCTTTAGGTTTGGTTGAGGGCACAAAATGTTATCTTGCTTGATACTGACTTATGATCTGGGACATGGTAGGCCTTCACTAAATGTTAACTATTAATATTTTTTTATTGTGCTCTTGGTTTAGTTATTTCTATTCATATACTAAAATCACATTTCTTTCTTTATATTTGTCCCTCATCTTTATTCCTGCTACTGCTAGCAGGTCCTAGTTTAGATCCTCATTATCTTTTGAATTACTACAAAGGTCTCCTTACTTTTCCAAACTTGAACACTCAATGTCATTATCTATGGTACTTCAAATTTGTGTCTCTGAAGCATGCCACCCACAGGCTTACGCCCCTCACTGACATTTTCCTCTTGTTTCTTAGATTAGACCAAGTGTCTAAAAGTGAATTCCCTATAATAGCAAAGGACAGAATTACCTTCCTTGAGGAAGATGTACCATAGTGCCTTGATGCAGGGGGTTTGGACCATATGACCTCATTAGCTCTCGTTTAGATTTGGGAGACTTGGTGTGGAGAAGCATTTCCTTCTTTGCAAAGGAGGTCAGGGAAAGGGCAATGCAGTGTTTTCCACTAATGACATAACAGCTACAGTGGGAGATCAAATCCCTCCAGGAACTTGACTCTTATTTTTAGCTCAGCTCAAAGGGCTGTAGCCTATTTTAGCCAGCTCTGGGACTTCCCACAGCAATCTGAGAGATGCATGTCCTGGCTACAAGTGAAAGAAAGCTGTGAATTTTAGAGTGGAGAGATGATACTCATGGTTAGCCCTTGGGAGGTATGTTCTGACTAAGAAGAATTTGGCTTTTATTGGAGCCACTGGCCTCAAGAAGTTCTATGATACAGAAAATAAAAGTTCATCTTTGATAATCAAAGGCCTGAGTTCCAATTCTGCCCCTGCCCCTTAATAGCTGTTTAACACTGAGGACAACCGTTATCCTCTTTGAGCCTCAGTTTCTTCATTTGTGAAATAGGAATAATGACTCCTATCACAAAGTGTTGTAGAGAATTAAATGAGATATGTAAGATGCCAGTCACATAACAGGTACTCAGGACATGAGCAGTACTTGCCTCCTGATGGTTGGTGGCTTCTAGGGTGGTTATGTGGATTTTCTCAGGCTACAATCCTGCAGAATTACCTTGGACACACTGTCTCATATGAGGGACATGAAATCAAAACTGGTCCATCCTCTAGAGAAGGGAAATTAAAAGTATCCTAGGATAGCACTTCAAGGCCAAGAATCTGTTTCTTCAGCATCCAGTCCTGCTCTCATTAAGCCTTCACAATTTGTTTCAGTCCCTGTAAAAGGGTCTTTGCCTCTCCACATCTGCATCCCGTCCTTCATTTGAAAGGCTACCGACAGCATGTTGGAAAGAACAGAGTGTCAAGTGGCCTCAGATACAGAATTCTGAACACTGAATCCTGTTCATCATTAAATCTAAATTTCTATTTGGGGACAGATTTTCTGCTTCTGGACTTCATTTGGGTTGAGTCTTGCTCATTAACCCAAATTGTTTATTTGTATTTCATTCCATAAATTCTTCTGTCCTACAGTAATCTGTGATGGTTGTTTGTAACATCTTTCTAGAGGCAAAATGAATAGAAAATTTTAACACATAAAATTTGGAATCAGATACCTGGTTTTGAATATCAAAAGGATTTAATTTTGAATATCTAAGGTTTTGAAAGTACTATTTGGTAAAAAGAAAAATCACACAATAAACTGGGGGAACCATTCAACCCTATTTGGTGGAGAAATAACCTATATGAAGATCTCTTACAAATTAATTCAAAGAAGATAACCAACTAACAGCATCGAAGGTAAGAGACATGAGCCAGGAGTTATAAAAAGAACATAAAATTATAAAATGAATCTAAGAAAACTGAGAAGGCTCACTAATAGTCAAAGAAATTCAAGTTAACACATCTAGAACACACCAATGAATTTTATTCTGGGTGCCACATAGACATAGGGTTATAAGATGTAATTGGAGCTGTTGGGTTGAAAAGAATGGGCAGTTTGACCACATAATCTCTTATACCACTTAAGACCTCTTTCTTCTTATAATGTAGTATCTTCTCTTTGGTCATAGACAAATGATAGTAGCAATTTCTTGCCAGAAATATATATAAGTCAGAACAGATATGGAGAATTTCATTGTTCCTTCTTTTCTCCCATGTTACCTGGCACACAGTAGATGTCTGGATGAAGAGCTGATTAGTAAAAATGTCATCTAAAACTCAGGTTGGTGAGGTATTAACTCTTCTCATGAAATGGGCCAGCGTGAAATAGAATGGGCCCAGCGACGGAAATGGTTAGGTAGATAGAGAAAAGAACAAGTACTTATTTAGGGTATGCTATTGTGCAGGGATTTTGCTAAGAATCTTACACACGTTATCATATGTAATGTTCACAACAACACTAAGAGATAGGCATAGTTATCTTCATTTTTTAAACGGTGGGGGTGCCTGGGTGGCTCAGTCACTTGAGTGTCCGACTTTGGTTTGTGAGGCTGAGCCCTGCATTGGGCTTGCTGTTGTCAGCTTGTCAGCTGAGAGCCCCGAGGGATTGTCCTCTCTGCCCCTCCCCCGCTCATGCTCTATCTCTCTCAAAAAAAAAAAAAAATAAAACATTAAAAGTTGTTTTAAAAAATGGGGAAAGCAAGGATCAGAGAGGTTCACCACTTGCTCAAAGTCTTCGAGTAAGGAAGAGAAGCACTGAGATTACTAATACTGGATGTGAGACACCCACCAACCTGTTACCAGAGACATGAGCAGAGCAGAAACCCAAGTTTTCCATTCGGCTTTAGATTACTCTTCAAGCTCTTTGTTCTTCAATTTAAAAAAAGAAATCCTGATATTATTTTAAGACAAAAATTATGTTTAAATACGTACCTTTTGATTATAACTAATGATTTTTAAAGCCACCGGGAAAGAGTCACCAGTTCTGAGAGGTAGCACAAACAATCATCTCCTGCTCTCAGCAGTATTTCCGCAAGCAGAGAATGTTTGCTGAGCAAAAAATGTTTTCATTTGAAGGTGAGAGCTGAAGAGGTTTCCTTTGCAAGAGTGATGGAGATCCCACGGGATAAATAAATACACATTTGAAAAAAATTGAATTTTAAAATAGAAGAACATTTTAAACCTTCATCTTAAACATCTTGAAAAACATAGTTCACGGATTTCCCCATCTATTACAGTGTACATTAGGTTCATTGCCATATTGAACTGTAATCTTATTGAACTGTGTTCTACTAGAGAATTTTATTTTGGAGAAGATTCTTCATTACTATGGTAAAAAGGAATTTGCAAGACTCTCAGCGAATAACATAGTCACTAGGACCTCAATGGCAAAGAGAAGGATGGAGTGAGGAATGTCAAAATCCTTAATGTAGAAAGATCTGAAGCAGACCCTTATACATATATAATAGATTTGGGCTCTGCTCAGCTAGTAAACTACAGCTCTCTTTCTGACAACTGCCATGTTCCAACATGTGTAGGGCTTGGCTACCACAATTTTACTATGTGACCTTATTCCCTGAATACTGCCCTTCATATGGCTTACAGAACCAAGAGTGAGCATGTGACCCTCAAAAGGGTCAATCATATTCTCCCAATTCAGGATTTAAAATTGAGACTCAGAGATATTAGTCATTATTCTGCTTGTCATATATAAAAGGCATATCAATTTCAAAGGTATAGATGGCCATCTTTTGCCACACGCAGAACACAAGGTAAAACTAGTTTGTAGAAAGAAAAGAATAAAGAGGATGTATAAACAAAACATGAGATGAGACATGGTGGTGTTGGGGAGGAGAGTTTATCTCTACCCTTTCAGATTCTTCTGGCTGGTCTCAGGATCAAATTGACAGGAGATAGATTAACAGGATAAAATGAAATTTAATGCTAGGTATATGGGAATCTACATAAACACGAGATTCCAAAGACAGGCAAAATGAGGTATATGTGTCATCCTAAACTATAGAGAAGGGGTCACGCTCTTGAACTTCAAAGGGAAGAACAGCAATTCACAGGAAGATAAAAAAGAGTAATTTTATATAAACAAATGTTTGCTGGGACACTCAAACACAATGGGCATAGAGAGGAATTTTAACAGACTTTGCTACATTTCTGCCTGTCCACTGCCCCAAGATCATATTATACTGTAGTTATCCATAGTGATAGCTCCATATCTGGAACAGGTCCTCTATCTAAAAATTGTTTTAATGTAATTAGTGGGAAGGTCAAAATTTCTTCCTGAGACTTTCGGGCTTGATTTCAGCTCAAAGTGATCTGCATGCCAAAGTAACACATCTTGCAGAACTCATTCTGAACTCCTATTATATCATAGAGGGAGGGACTAAGGCAGTTTGGGACTTGAGTTTTTTGACAGATTTCTTATTTCCAGATTTTAATCTCTCCTGAGTATATTTCCTTTCTTTGAGTTCTGTGGAATATCCTACTCTTCTTTTGATAAATCCCACATTTCTTTATTTTTCTGTCTTAAGTTCATTTGTGCAGTTTTGTTTTTGTTTTTGTTTTACTTGCAACCAAAAAGAGCCTTGATTAAAACCCCAGGCTGTCACGCACACAGACCAGTGGAGACTGTTGTTCCTGGGATGGCCATGTGTTATATATAGAGTTCTAGAAAGTGGATTAACCAGGAAGTTCAGTCTCCAACTTCAAGGCAGCAAAATTGAGTGCTGTGAGCCCTGGGCATAGCTGAGGCTAAGAACCAGAATGAGCAAATCAAGCTGGAGTCCAAAGGGAAGAATGCCAGAGAATTTCTGAAGTGGCTTATTTCCCAGGGTTGCACTGTAGTCAGTGCAACAATACAAAAAAAAGTGGTTTCTTTATTGTAAAGGGCAAGATAGTTTAGTGGATTAGGGCATAGACGCCACAATCAAACTCTGAGTTTAAATCTTGGCTCTGCAGCTTTCTGGCTGAGTGACCTTTGTCACAGTGCCTTTGATCTGTAAGTTGGAAATGATGAAGGTGGTTCCTACTTCATAGGGTTACTTTGTTGATTAAATGAGTTAGTTTATGTAAAGTGCTTAGAGTACTGGGTAGTGCTGTTAATTCTACGTAGGTGTTTGTTGTTCGTGTTTATGGAACTCTGTTGGCCTTCATCATCACACAGATGCTGTGGTACTGGTTTTATAAATAATTATGGCATTCTTCACTATGATCTGCAGGTGTTCCATACAGGACACAAATTTCCCACAGGCTAAGGGTTTATGACATTAAAAGATAAATAAAAAAGCATTTATTAACCTCTTATTTTATGCTGAGCATTGTACATGCACTGTGTAGTTTAGGTAGCATTACCCAGTATGTGCTGCATGTATTTTTATCTCCAGATAAGGGTGTTGAGGAGAAGAAAGATTGAATGGCTATAGTACAAAGCTATAATGATCAAGACAGTATGGTATTGGCTCAAAAACAGACACATAGATCAGTGAAACAGAACAGAAAACCCCTAACATGGACCCACAGCTATATGGTCAACTCATCTTCGACAAAGTGGCAAAGAATATCCAATGGAAAAAAGACAGTATCTTCAGCAAATGGGAAAACTGGACAGCAAAATGCAGAAGAGTGAAACTGGAAAACTTTCTTACACCATACACAAAAATAAATTCAAAATGGATGAAAAACCTGAATGTGAGACAGAAAATGTTAAAATCCTAGAGAAAAATACAGGCAGCAACATCTTCCACCTTGGCCACAGCAACTTCTTACTAGATATTTCTCTGGAGGCAAGGGAAACAAAAGCAAAACTATTTAGACCTCATCAGATAAAAACTTCTGCACAGTGAAGGAAACAGTCAACAAAACGAAAAGACATATATATATATATGTATATATATATACATATATATGTATATATATATGTATATATATATATACATATATATGTATATATATATACATATATATATGTATATATATATACATATATATATGTATATACACACACACACACACACACATATATGAGGTATATGAGGATGTTTGCAAATGACATACCTGATAATGGGTTAATATCCAAGTTTATAAAGAACTTATCAAACTCAACAACCAAAAAATAATCCACTGAAGAAATTGGCAGAAGACATGAATAGACATTTTTCCAGAGAAGACATCCAGATGGCTAACAGATACATGAAATTATGCTCAACATTACTTATCAGGGAAATACAAGTCAAAACCACGATGTGATACTACCTCATACCTGTCAGAATGGCTAAAATTAACAACATAGGAAACAACAGATGTTGGCTAGGATGGGGAGAAAGGGGAACTCTCTTATGATGTTGGTGGGAATGCACACTGGTGCTGCCACTCTGGAGTACGTTATGGAGGTTCCTCAAAAACTTAAAAGATAGAACTACCCTATAATCCAACAATTGTACTACTAGGTATTTACCCAAAGGATACAAAAATACAGATTCAAAGGGGTACATGTACCCCAACGTTAGCAGCCTTTTCAACAAGAATGGAGAGAGCTCAAATGTCCCTCAACTGATGAATGGATGAAGACTGATAAATGGATATATATATATATACACACACACACAAATATTACTCAACCACCAAAAAAATGAGATCTTTCCATCTGCAATACATGGATGGGACTAGAGTGTATTATGCTACGCAAACTAAGTCAGAGAAAGACAAATATCACATGATTTCACTCATATGGAATTTAAGAAACAAAACAGATGAACGTGTGGGAGGGAGAAAAAGTAAAAAAAAAAAAGAGGGAAAGAAATCATAAGAGATTCTTAACAATAGAGAACAAAGTGAGGGTTGGTGAAGGGAGGTGGGATGGGATGGTCTAGATGGGTGAGGAGTATTTTCTTTTGACAATTTACTCTTTCTTGACTAAAAGTGAAGGAAGCATGCAGCAAAATGGAAAGTCAAAAAAGGGAAGGGGAAGGTCAAATATTTTACATCTTCCATAATCTACCATCGATCATAAGGAGGAGCCTCCATTTACCGATACACCGTTATTCTATCCTCAGATTACTAAATAGCAGCAACTGGCTCTAGGATTTGGTTCACAATTTACGAAAAAACCCCAAACAAAACCATTAGTCATTTGAAATAAAACCATACATCTCACAGATGGCATCGGCACATGTTACCCTGTGCCGAATTAGTCCCTGGGGGCATCCTGGGGACCCAGAGATGAGGGCACTTTCTATGTTGAGCACTGAGTGTTGTATGTAAGCGATGAATCATTGAATTCTATTCCTGAAACCAATATTGCACTGTATGTTAACTAACTAGAAGTTAAATAAAATTTTGAAAAGAAAAAAGGAAAGCAGATACTAGAAAGGAAACTTTTAAAATGAAAATGTAACTTCTGATCAGTTTTCCATTTGGTGTGAACTGGCTCTCAGCAAACAAAAGCAACTTGGCTCTGTAGTGTTTGTTGACCTTTGCCCTGTGAACTCTCCCCTGATGGCTGATTTCAGGGATGGCTGTGGCTCACAGCTGGCTAACAACTTTTCTGGCCAGCAAAATTCCCAGTACCAGCTGGCTCTAAGTGTGTCTGTGACCCTCCTAAGCCGTGCCGAGGCAGAAATTCTGGAGCTAGTATCACCAAAGATGAATGCAGAATTTCTCTCCTCTAAGACATTCAGACAATTATAAGATGCAGCCCCAGAGCTGACTTATCTGAGGCCAGCAATATTTGTTTCTATTTATTTTTTTTTGGTCAGATTTATTGCAGTCTAATTGATAAATGAGATTGTAATATAGTTAAAGTGTACAGCATGATGATTTGATAAATGTATACATCGTGAAAGGATTTTCTCCATTGAGTTAATTAACATATCCATAGCCTCACACATTTTTCATCTCCCCCTGCCCCCAGTGTGTGTGCATGTGTGTGTGTTATGTGTGTGTGAGAGAGTGTGTGCACGTGAGCGTGAACACTTAAGTTCTATTCTTTTAGCAAATTTCAGTTCTATAGTACATTATTAGTATCAACTATAGTCACCATGTTGTACATCAGGTCCTCAGACCTTATTCATCTTATAACTGAAATTTGTAGCTTTTCACCAGCCTCTCCCCATTGCCCTCCCTCCCTAGTCTTACTTATCGCACTTGGCATAATGCCCTCCCGGCTTATCCATGTTGCTGCAAATGGCAGAATTTCTTTTTTAATTAAGACAATAATATTCCATTATATGTAATTTTTCTCTATCTATATTTATATATAATATATATTTATTATATATTTAGTTTTTAGTTATTTATTTTAAATGTTTATTTATTTTGACAAAGAGAGAGAGACAGAGAGCATGAGCAGGGGAGAGGGAGAGAGAGAGGAGAGAAGGAATGCCAAGCAGGCTCCGTGTTGTCACTGCAGAGCCTGATATGGGGCTTGATCTCACAAACCATGAGGTCATCAGTTAAGCTGGAACCAAGAGTTGGTGGCTTAACTGACTGAGCCACCCAGGTGCCCCTAGTTTTTAGTTTTTAAAAATTTAATTCTAATGTAGGTAACACACAGTGCTAAGTGAGTTTCAGGTGTACAATACAGTGATTCAAAAGTCCCATATATTACTCAGTGCTCATCATGAAAATGTACTCGTGATTCCCCCCACTTATTTTCCCAGCCCCCGACCCACCTCCCCTCTGGTGACCATCTGTTTGTTCTCTAGAGTTAGGAGTCTATACTTTGTTCTCTCTCTCTCTCTCTCTCTCTCTCTCTCTCTCTCTCTCTCTCTCTTTTTCTTTTTTTCCTTTGTTCAATGGTAGTGTTTCTTAAATTCCACATATGAGTGAAATCATATGGTATTTGTCTTTCTCTGACAGGTTTATTGCACTTAGTGTTATACTCTAGCTCCATCCACATTGTTGCAAATGACAAGATTTCATTCTTCTTTATGGCAACATTCTACACACACACACACACACACACACACACACACACACTTATATACCACATCTCTTTATTAATCTACCAGTGGACTTTTGAGCTGCTTCCATAATTTGGCTATTATAAGTAATGCTGCAATAAACATAAAGGTGCACATATCCCTTCAAATTAGGGGTTTTTTATTGTATTCTTTGGGCAAATATCCTGTAGTGTAATTCCTGGATTGTAAGTGTAGTCTATTTTTGAGGAATCTTTATACTGTTTTCTACAGTGGCTGCACCAGTTTGCATTCCCACCAACAGTGCAGAAGCGTTCCTTTTACCCACATCCTCACCAACATTTTCAGTTTACTGAGTTTCTGATTTTAGCCCTTTTGATAGGTGTGAGGTGATGTCTCATTGTGGTTTTGATTTGCACAGTAAGTGATGATGAACATTTCATGTGTCTGTTGGCCGTCTAGATGTCTTCATTAGGGAAATGTCTGCTCGTGTCTTCTGCCTATTTTTAAAGTGGATTCTTTTTTTTTTTTTTTTTTTTTGGTGTGTGTTTTTGGTGTTGTGTTGTATGAGGTCCTTATATATTTCGGATACTAACCCCTTACCAGGTATGTCATTTGCAAATATTTTCTCCCATTTCAGTAGGTCTTTTTTTTTTTTCTCTTATCATTGTTGGTTTCTTCCTTTTCTGTACAAAAGCTTCTTATGTTGGGTAGTCCCAATAGTTTATTTTGGCTTTTGTTTCCCTTGTCTCCGAAGACACATGTAGAAAGATGTTGCTATGACCAATGACAGAGAAATTACTGTCTGTGCTCTCTTCCAAAATTTTTATGGTTTCAGGTCTCACATTTAGGTCTTTAAAAAAATTTTTTTTTTTACAAACAGGGAAAGTTTGACTTCTTCTTTGCCAATTCTGATGCCTTTTATTTCCTTTTGTTGTCTGATTGCTGATGCTAGGACTTCCAACACTATGTTAAACAACAATGGTGAGAGTGGACATCCCTGTCGTGTCCCTGATTTCAGGGGGAAAGCTCTCAGTTTTTCCCCATTGAGGATAACATTGGCTGTGGGCTTTTC
>PISW01013870.1:0-23910 GCA_004023785.1 Mungos mungo
AAATGGCACGAGCTGCGGTTCCAATCATGACAGAAAACACGGGCCTCCTGTGTTAGGTATTCAAGAGCAAGGCCGATATCCTGGGCCCTGGAGTTGAGAATGTCACTCTGTCTTTTTGCCAGCCCTCTTCCCTACCCTCGGGGACAAGAATCCCCTTTTGTACCCACAGAAATGTCGGTGAAGTCAGTGGAGAACATTCCCTTCTCTTCCCTTTGTCTCCCAAACCCCCTGTCCCTGTCTCTGACTCAGCCCCCAGGCCCCCTGCCCCACTCCAGCCGTGATGCGGGTGTCCTCCGGCTGCTGGCCTGTGCCCTGGCCGTCCCACAGTGCGGAATCTGGCGGAGGATTATGGAGTTCACGGGGCTGATCAAGGAATCTCTGCTCCTCAGAGCCCTCCTACAGAAGGCTGCAGTCTGGGGGGAGTGGGCGTCCTGGACGAGGGTCTGGTCCATGTGTGGCCTCCTCCCTCGTCCCCCGCAGTCACTGCTGCGCCCTCATCCTTCCCCCCCACTAGAAGTCAGCCATTTCCGAGGGACAGATACCTGTCTATCTGACCCTGAGGCACCAGAGAGTCAGTATTTCTACAATAAATGAGCACAAACACCCCATACGTCAAAATATAGGAAGTCCCCACCACCCTGGAACACTCCGTCTGGCTCCCCGGTACAAAGGGTGATTTTGCCAGTTTGTTACCTGTGTGCACAGGAACCCACTGTGTGCATCGAGGCGGAGTGAGAGTGGGTCTTCCTAGGAGCTGACGCTGACACAGAGCAGAACCGTGGAAGGTCTGTTGGGGAAACGAGGAAGGACAATGTGGAGGGCAGGCTGGGGAGGGACAACGTTCAGGCGGATCTGACCCCTTTGCAAAATATATCATCACCATAGTCTGTCTCCTTGCACAGTTCTCTTCAAATTTCAACATAGCTGTTCTATAATGCAGTGAGATTTATGAGACTTTGGTTTATCTCCCTATGATCTTTTTTTCTGTCGTTTATCTGTGGCCTCTTTACTGCATGGCTGCATCCTTGAGTCTATAAGGAATAGAAAATGACTGTCAGAACTCAGTTCTAGATCTCTGAATTTCCTTTTTTTTGTCTGTTAGGTCTTGTTTTTTAATAGTAAAATGTGGGTCTTTTTCTTATTTAAGACAGTGATTCCCAATCCCTGGACTGAGGCGTTAACAGTCTTATTAATCAACGTCTGTGGACATCTTCTTTTTGATGACCGCTGTGTGGAGTATCTTCATTGAAACTGTGAGAAGGGTGAGTGGACACTTCACAGACATTTTGAAGATGATTTTGTATTTAATGTTTTCTTCATAACGTCCTTAGAAACAAATATTATCCCTGCTTCTCAGATAACAAAGCTGAGGCTCTGAGTGCATCCCAGTGAGAAGTGGCATTAGGGCTAAGACACCAGGAACACAGGCAAAGCCTCGGGATGTTGTCAGAGAAGTTTGAGCTGACACAAAGCTGTGGCCAGGCTGACGCCAGGAGTCCAGCAGGGGTGGCTTCTGGCCAGTCCTGAATTGCAGGTTGACCCAGGCTTCAGGCCAGTGCAGGCACTGAGCTGATCTAGATCCTGTATTCTCTCACTGAGGGATGTGAACTTAGGGGAAATTTAAAAATGTATGTTTGCCCATCTACAGAGTAGTTTTTTTCACAAATATCCAGAATCTTCAGAAAACCAAGGGAGACAGCAATCTTTTTAGATGATTATCTAAGTGCACTTTGACAAAAAATGTCCTTTCAGAGATGAACACAACATGTGCACGGAGAGCGATCCCACACAGCAGCTTCTTGCGGACCTCACTCCCTGCTCAGGCTGTGGCCAGGAACGGCCTCCAACTCCATCTCACTGACCCCAACCCCCTGTCCTCTGCTAACTGTCCACAGCTTGCCTTCTACTCCTGTGTGATTCACGTTTACCTCATTTCTGCACTGGATCCTTCACTGGTACTTCCATTATGCTGATCACAAGGCACGTGTCATTTAATGCATGTCCCTCTTTCACACAGGACACCTGAGGCACTAAAAGTTAAGGGTGTGCCTTAACCTATAACATCGTACCTCCAAAATACACACCAGCACTGCTGATAATTCTGCTTTTGTATAAAAACCCTCTTTCATTCTGACCAGAGAAAGACACCGCCCATTGTATGCACGTCCCGAGAAAGAGGAGGTATGTGACATTGTCCTCAGGCAGGTGTGCAGTGGAACTGCCAAGCCCTCACAGCCATCTCTACCTCATTCCCACAAAGTCACTCACGAAGAAGAGGAATATGCTTTACAATCACTCATCCGGTTCAGGCCATCTCACCAAATGGGTAGGAGCTGGTCGAGGAGGGAGAGGCGGCCTATAGCCCATTGCGGGGGACCAGCCCACGCATCCCAGTCGAAAGGTCCCAAGTAGGGGGTTGGTGACGGCGCAATATCTCTAGAAAAGAAGACGGACAAGACGAACAAGACAGACAACGGGGATGGTGGTTGGTAAAGCCACACTTAGATGGCCAGGGTCTTATATACCATGGGTGATTACATCATTTCTTTAATAGTTACATAGTTCAAGGTCTTTGAAGTGAAGACATGCTCTGGAAAGGATCATGTTTAACAGGACAGGTGTAAGTATCAGGAATTATCAAGTCATTGCAGGAGAGGGATTCCCTAATAATAGTCTGGCTCCAAGCAGAAGAGGAGCCTGCAGATTTCTATGAGGATATTTACATTTCTTAAGACCCCTCATTAGTTATGCATGGACAAGATGCTCATCCTTTAATAGGCAAATCTTTTGGCAGAGGCTTGTGGTTTACTCCCCACAGCAGACAAAGAGCTAGAAGGCAAAGTAAGGGGAGGGCTGGCGCCACTGACCCAACCAAGTTGATTCAAAGCCTAAAAGTATATGTCTCTTTACAAAGCAATGAGAAAATCACAGACAGGATGACTAGAAGCCACATGTGCGGCCCAGGAGACCAAATATTGTTTGAGGGTTATTTTTGCCTACTGGGCCCCAACAGCCCATGACTGGTGATGAAGGCCGGTCCATGGGGTAGGGCCTGCAAGGCGATCCTGGGAAAACACAAGGCCCTCTTGCACACATGATGGCCTGCAGAACAGAAAGGAAAGCTATGCACTTAGGGTAGAACAAAGCACCAACACCAGCAAAAGGCGGAAACCCAAAGAAGCAGTGCCCATCTCCTGCCAGCTTCCCCTCCACCAGGTTCCTAGAGGGCAGCATCAGCACCAAAGAATCTCTACCCATACTCTGGGCTCTGCTTAGAGGTTTGGGGCTGGGAAAATATCCGAAAGGGACAGACCAGTATACCCACATGTCTCCATAGGGCTCTTGTCCTAGGGGATTTATGAAGTGAATACCAAATTAATAAAATAGCATATTCCCGATAGGAAGGCACCCAAGTCCAGGATCACCCACCACCCCTCATCCCCCTCCAGCACAGACGCTGCTTATTTGTATGTGAAGAACCACAGGATGAGAAGGAATGACAATCCCCGTCTCCACACATAAAATCATCGTCCTCGTGCCTCAAAGCCGCCGCCTGTACCCGATCTCTTCTCTCCCGACAATGGGGTCTTCTCCTCTCTGGAAGTGCGATCCTTGGGCACAGAGACACACGGGGGGCGGGGGGATCCTGAGGTCCTGCAAAGCACCTGGAATATCATGTTCTCAGAGAAACATGTTACCTACACATGTTATTTGGGTTCAGCTAATTTAAATTCAGGAATATTTCTCAGTTATAGTATAATCCAATTTGCAGGTTAATTGTCTCCTCTGGAACAATGAGATGAAATTCTAAACAAAATTAACACGAATTCACTTTGATTTCCTGTGCACATTTCTGTGTTTTAGCTGTACCTGAGACACAGGACACAACAGAACCTGCTCAAGTGAAGGACATGATCGGGACTTGCCACACAGGTAATTTTGGATTTTCTCTCTTCACAACTTAAGTTTCAGTGCATGTTTTCTATGACAAATACGTCATTTCTTACACTTCAGAGTATTTATACCCAGGGCCCACCTGAAGGGAGTCCAGACAGCACATTTACCAAAAAAAGATTGGTGAAATTTACTTTGTCTAAGATCACTCTGACGCATACGAAAAGATCAGTTGGAGTGATGGCAGTTTGCCTATTTGAATTGTAAGGATATCCAAAGATTTTCTGGACACATTAAAACCCTTGATAGAAACAGGAAAGGAACAAACAAGAGCAATGACTGCACATTGAGGAGCTCCAGGAAAAATGAAGTACGCCAGGAGATCCAAGTGCAGTGTGGTAACATCCTCCTCGATTTATTCCAGGAACACCTTGGAAAAGCCCCAGTGTTCCCACCCCTAAGCATGGTGAGCTTCTAAACTTACCACAAAGAGTTTCCAGATGGAAAACAGGGAAGCCCGTAGACTCGTGAGTAATTGGGGGAAAAAACACAACAGAGGATATGTGATATGACACAAACAAGCGACAATGGCAGGAGAGTGTGTCGTACAGAAAGATGTGGGTTTCCCCCAAGACTCACAACTCAAAATGGCCACAGCATTTACCTTGTGCTTCCTAGCAGTTTTGGTAGAATCTGCTGCTGGATCTGCTAAAGGCCCTAGAAGAGATGGAGATTTATTTGATTTGAGTAGACTTTTTGGAGATAAAAACCCTCCCCTCATTCCTCAAACAACTTAACCTCTTTGCCCCAATCGGATCCCAAATCACAGGCAGTGGGTATCCTACATGCCTCAGGTGATTCCCAAGAACTTGAAGAACCCCCTTAAAAACCCTGATTTAGATGTTTTCATCACTCACCAAACAACTATGGATGGCTGGGGTGCAACCACATGTATATGTTAGGCTGAGCCTCATGCCTCACAGAACCCAACCCGTGGATGGTGTACAGGGCATTTCTGCATTCATCCCTATCCTTCTCCCTAAGACCTGGTACCAACACAGGGTGGGGGAAATGACAAATATGTTGGTCATGAGAAACTCGAGGAATGTGGTAATGGTGGCACACACATTTCCCTTGCATTGCAATGGTCTGTGGCACCACCTCGGCACCTTGTCCCAGACCCAACACCAGCAAAAAGTCAACTCCTACTGCTCAAGTCATCTTACCAAGTAGTACAGTTGGAGGGGTTCGGGGTGGTCCCCAGGGCCATCAAGGTTCAGGAGGTGGATATGCCCAGTAGCCCACCGGGGAGGGGGGGCCCTAGGGCAGGGCGTGCAGAATCTTCCAGTTAATGGAGGAGGTCCCCAAGGATCCACACTGCCCTGCAGAACAGAAGTGAAAGCTATGTGCGTCTGCCAGACAAGAGACCCAAGACCCAAAGCAGCTGAAACCCTGAGAAGAACGTGTCAGCACCTGCCACCTACTCTGCCCCCAGGATCCAAGAGAGCAGCATCAGTACCTGAACACTCTCTCCCTGCCACTGGGTACCACCTACAGCTTGGGAAATCACCATTTCATTACAGATTAAGAATCAATATGAGGACACCTGGGTGGCTCAGTCAGTCAAACATCCAGCTCAGGTCCTGATCTCACAGCTTGTGAATTCGAGCTCAGCATTGGGTTCCTCACTGACAGTATGGTGCCTGCTTGGGGTTCTCTCTGCCTCTCACGCTATCCCTCTCTCTCTCTCAAAAGTAAATAAACTTTTAAAAAACCAAAAATGAGGATACTGATTTGGTGTATATCATCAGTGAATCCTCAAAATGGGTGGGTTTCTTCAGGCTCCAGGTGGATTGTTCAGTCTTTCTTTCAGCTTATCTATAAGCTGCTTTCCACCAATGAGCCGGTATTCGATAACTATGTCTGTAAAGGAATGAGAAAAAAACTATGGGAATTTAGCAGTGAAGCTGCAGAGTTGCACTGGTAACATCAGAGGAGGAAGCTATATGGAATTTGAATTTAGGAACGTAGGGCTCCCATAACCAGTAAAAAACTTGAATTTGTGATAAAAAAAAAAATCTCCAAAAAACAAGAGACCAGATGTCTCTCCAGCGGAATTCTACCAAACATTTAAGGAAGAGTTAACACCTATTCTCTTGAAGCTGTTCCAAAAAACAAAAATGGAACCAGCACTACCTTGATTCCAAAACCAGACCAAGACCCCACTAAAAAGGAGAACTACAGACCAGTCTACCTGAATAACATGGATGCAAAAATCCTCAACAAGATACTAGCCACTCAGATCCAACAATACATCAAAAGTATTCACCACAACCAAGTGGGATTTATACCTGGGATGCAGGGCTGGATCGATACCTGCAAAACAATCAATGTGATTCATCACATCAATAAAAGAAAGGACAAAACCACATGATCCTCTCAATAGATGCAGACAAAGCATTTGACAAAATACAGCTTTTTTTTTTCTTTTTAAGAGAAACCCTTAAGAGAGTAGGGACAGAAGGATCATACCTCGAGATCAGAAAAGCCATATATGAAAGACCTAATGCTAATATCATCCTCAATGGGGAAAAACAGTGTTTTACCCCTAAGGTCTGGAACAAAACAGGGGTGTCCACTCTCACCACTGTTATTCAACATAGCTTTGGAAGTCCTAGCCTCAGCAATCAGACAACACAATCAGCCAGGACGAAGTCAAATTTTCAGTCTTTGCAGATGACATGATACTCTTTTTGGGAAAACCCAAAAGATTCCAGCAAAAACCTGCTATAACTGGCCCAGGAATTCAGCAAAGTGGCAGGATATAAAATCAATGCATAGACGTTGGTTGCATTCCTATACACCAAACAATGAAGCAACAGAAAGAAAAATCAAGGAATCGATCCCATTTACAACTGCACCAAAAACCATAAAATGCCTAGGAATAAATCTAACCAAAGAGGTGAAAAATCTATACACTGAAAACAATAGAAAACTGAAGAAGGAAATTGAAGAAGATGCCAAAAAACGTAAAACTATTCCATGCTCCTGGATAGGAGGAATGTATGGCTACAGTTCACAAAATCAAATAAAGAACATTAAAAATAGTAAATAAATGACCTTCTCCTTAATTAAAACTACAATAAAGTCTTCACAGAGTCAAGGTGGGACAGAAGCTGAGGCCCATGTCCCATCCTCCCCTCCAGGCTCTTCAGATAAGGGGTGCTGGAGGAGGTGGGAGGGTCCACAGCCAGGGGAGGGGCTTGAGCTCCACCAATCACAGGGACAGATGCCCCACTGCCTGGGGCAGCAGAGGAGAACGCCCTCCTGTCATCCCTTCAGACCACCTGCTGTCCTTAGTGCTGGTGGTTCTTTCCAGGCCACAGGATGATCACCCACAGGAACAGACTGCGCAGCAGAAATTGGGCTGCTGCACGTCACCGGGTGCTCCTTACCTCTCCTTGGAGGGTCTGCGCCTCTGGTCTTCCAGGCACTGGTTTCTGCCACATGTATCCCTCATCAGTTCTTTCCTTCCATCATGTCCAGTCTTGGAAAAACAAAAAGAATGGACTTCTATAAGAGTTGCAACACCACATCCTCCACTAGACAACACACAGTGTGGACGTCACCCCTCTAAACACACGGAAAAATGAAGTCAAACTACCACACCTGTGTTTCAAATAGGCGGCCTCCCTGCTCTGCCATCTCCCTCTCCTCGATCCAAGTCTTGCTCTGGGGGAGAAAAACACATCTACCTTCGGTAACTCCAGACTGTGCACCAAAGAAAGAGGAGGAAACAAGAAAACACTTACCTAGTTGTCGTGAGCATTCTCCTCATGAACTGCACTTGGAAAAAGCCAACAATGACAAGCCCGTGTTTAGGGATTCCTGCGGTCCTAAAGGTTCAGTATGTCAGGCAGAACTCAGGTTACCTGGTGTCTGGAGGTGAGCTCTGCCTGCCGCACCTGTTGTCACGTTTGGGCTGTTTGTTGCCTGTTAGTTACATTTGCTTTCATCAGATAAGGCCCCGTGATGGGTAGGATTTTAAATAATCTTGCCATGTTCCCGCCATCCTCATATCTGCCCCCTGATACAATTTATTCTTACACAGGAAACACTTTTCACACGATTAGAAATGTACAGTAGGACCAAAGCTATCGTTCCATCCTTTCCTTACTCTTTATTCCATGCCTGTAGGGTTCAGAGTTCATAGAATTCCTTCCCATTTTCAATCTTGCCCTAATTCATCATGTGACAAGTGTGTTTGATCATAATGCTCTATTCTCCTTTAACTTATATCCTCATTGTGTTTTCCAGGGTTGCAAAGACCAGGGCCATCAAATGGCACTACGATGTTGATGGGTATGATTCATCCTATGACACGCTGCTTTCCTATGGATTATGACAGTTGACATCCCCCCACTCCCAGGAACGTTGGCATCACAGTCTGGCCATTGCTTGACATCCACAGATGTTTAATTGTTTTGTTCTTTCTAAAACTTACCTGTGTAAAAATCTGTCAATACTCTATGCATATGGCCTCTGAATTGTTGTTTATATTACTGTGTTGAATGTAAGAATTGTAAAAAGGTTAAAAACAAAAAATGAGCAGAGGTTTCATGAGCTTCTGGTAATTAGTAGGTGAATTCACTTGTACTTACTTATTGCTTCCATAGCTCTTTTCAAATTTTACCTGCCGCTGCCAGCTCATTCTTCTTTGCTGCCAGTTCACACTGTGTCATTTTCAGCTTCCTAAGATGAGAAAGATCCAGGACCAACATCAAGAAATTCTGCCTTTTTACTTCCCCGCACTCTTGAAGGCCCATGCAAATAGGCCACCTCTCCCATAAATGCATGACTGACAACTAACACCATCAGAGAAATAAAGTGAACACCCCATTTAAGTTAAGGAAAATTCAACCTCTCTCTGCTGCCACATCTCTGCAATTGGAATGGTCTGTTTCCTCTCTTTCATCATAAAGTCATCAAATAACATTGCACTTTGTGCCTTCCCAGAGTTGGTCTTTTAAGATGGGGAAGGCTCATATCAGCAATGTGAAAAACCCTGTCTGACCAACTGAACTTATTAGGATGAAGCAGGGGATGATCACTAACTAGTCTTACACCTGCATGGGGAGCCCTGATGCCCAGTCCAAAATCTGTACTAGGACACAATCACCCTGAAAGACGACCTTCCAGGATATGGCTTCACCAACACTGCAGCTCACTCCCAGCCATCACTAGGGTTCAGAAGTGCAACCCCTGCCTCCACCTTCACATATTCTGGTGGAGGCAAAGGCCAATCTTAGGGCAGCAACATCTGAATTATAACCTGATAGAAACTGTCACACAGTCTGGGTGAATCTGAAATAGATTTCACATGGAAAACTATCAACTTCATGGAGCCAATCACAAGACTGAGTTCATTGATAGTGAAGGCAGCAAAGGGAAATGCTTAGAAAGGCTGGTTTGCTGTGTTGTTCCCAGACTATTTTGGTGGTGGTGTTGATGTACTCAAGAATCACATGCAAAATTGTAAGTCTCTTAGAAACTGACACAAAAGCACTAGACAGAGAAAGGCACGTGCATTTCCTTCTGGCCTCGCAGGCAGTCTTTCAGCAAGTGCTGTGGAGTGGTTGTAATACGGTAGCTCTGTTGTAAGGGGTTGAAGATAGAAAGGTAGCCACGGCGCTGTACTCACTCTCAGAAAGAGCTTACAAATGAACAAAAACAAGATGCTAGTGAGACAGAGCAGGCCCTAGCCCCAGGTGTGGGAAGGACTAACACAAAGCTGAGTCTCTAGGGAAGAGCATTTCCAACATGAATGAGGGCCTCTAAAGGCCCCGATCTCCTCCTGAGAACGAAAGGGAGTGCTGTACAAAGGAGGAAACGTGAGTGAATGCTCCAAATATCTTATAACCCCATGAAGACACACGAGAGCAAGATGGAGAAGAAGGAAGCCCAGGACACAGCCAGCCTGGCAGTTGGAGCCAATCTCCCTAGGGCTCATCGCTGATTTTGGGGGCATACGTTTGAACTGCAGAGAAGCTGAACAACTTCGTGGGTGCAGTTTTAGAAGGGGGCAGCCAGCAAAGATGAGCCCTAGTGAAGCTGCAGGCTTTGGTCAAGACCCACAGGAGTTACACTTAAAAAATCAGACACAGGAAATAACTTGTCTTTCTTAGGGATTGGGCCTACAGTGAGCAGTCTCCCTGGCACACTGGATGCAGGGATCCAGTACTCTGGCACCCCTACCCACTTTCCAGAAAGCAATTTCTATTGTTTCTGCAGCAAGATAATTCAATTTTTCCCTACACATTTTTGACCCATGTCTGGTCCTGAACAAAAATGACCTAATTTCTGGAAGACAAAACAATGTGATGGAATCCAAGCCTACACAACAATGTAGATGGATCCAGAGCAGATCCAGGTATCAGTGTTATTAATGCTCGTACCAAATACATGAAACAATGTGTGACAAGCACTGAGGACAGAAAGGAAAATGCAGGTTCCAGAAAGCAAGGTAGGAAGGACAGGCACAATTGTACTGAATGCATTTGGCAAAAATACTCTGGACCCCGTTCCAAAAGAAATATAAGTATCTTACTGTCTGCCAAATTCATTCATACGACAGTACTTGTGACAGTTCTCACATGAACATCTTACTCTTTTGTAGCCACTTTTCTTTGTTCATAGAATTCTTCCAGGTTACGTGCTTTCTTCTTCAGCTGTTTGACTTCTGCTTTGTTGCTTTCACAGACCTCACTGCATTACACTTGTCTTCCAAGTCCTTTCTATATTCTGTAAAAAAGAGAGTTTTCTTTATAAGCATGCACGTGACCTTGATTTTGGTGAGACAGAAAAAGGGCAAGAACCGTGAGGGCTGGAAGGTATTCTTTCTCTTTCTAATGCAAAGTCATTGCCATCATGGGATTTCTCCCCAACAGACAATATACCTTCCAGTTGACAGTTTTTGGAACTCAAGACTCTAAGCTCTACATCCTCAAATTCGCCATTTGCATTTTGTGATTAAGAAAGATATGAGGGGGGCGCCTGGGTGGCTCAGTCGATTAAGCCTCCAACTTCGGCTCAGGTCATCATCTTATGTTCATGGGTTCAAGCCCTGTGTCGAGCTCTGTGCTGACAGCTCAGAGCCTGGAGCCTGCTTCGGATTCTGTGTCTCCCTCCCTCTCTGCCCCTCCCCCCTCATGCTCTGTCTCTATCAAAAATAAGTAAAACATTTTTAAAAAATTAAAAAAAGATATGAGAAAAGACTTTCAAGGAAAAATGATCGCACAATAATTTGAGTGTACCTAACACAACAGGATCATGCATTGCAATAAACAAAGACCTTGAGGCATAATGTAACCAGATGACAAAGATGGTGGAAAATAGTTCATGTCCAACATCTTATAAATGGCTTTTTTAGTGCTATACATATACTTATATACATATGTATATGCATGTATACACATATACACCTAGATATTCCCCACCCCCCCTCATTCATGTTGAAAATTCACTGTTCAGCATTAAGAGAGAAAGAGAGAGACTATGGGACATCTGAGTGGCTCCTCAGTCAGTTGAGCATCAGACTCTTGATTTCAGGTCAGGTCATGGGATCAAGACCTGTGTTTGGCTCCAAGCTGAGGGTGGATCCTGCTTAAGATTCTCTCTCTTTCCCTCTGCCCCTCTCCCCCCTCACATGCCTTCACTAAAATAAAAAAGTTAATAAAGAATAATTTAAATATAATTTTTTTAAAAAAGGAAAGGATTATACACTTTGGCTAGCACCCTTTATCTCTCAGTTATACTTGAGGGTTTTCTACATATCTGATACAGCAGAGCTGAATAATATGACAATTACCTTGTTGTGAAAATATAAGATACTTCCTAGTCCTTGAAATAGCAAAAGTCATGGTGGCCCTAGTGAAATTCCAGGTCCCCGTGAGGATGGAGGTTTGGCTCCCAGAGGCCCTCTCTCTACTGTGGTAAACAGCAAGCGAATATGCTCTGCTCACCTCACCCGACGAAAACAAAGCCTCCACAGCAAAATTACAGTAAAACTTAGGTGTCAAGACTAAGGACTTGGTAAGAGCTGGCTGCTGTCTCTGAGACTGGAAGGTAGCACGTACACTTTGGAGGCTGTCATTTCAAATTTCATTAAAGTGGGGTGCCTGGGTGGCTCAGTTGGTTAAGTGTCGCTCAGGTCACGATCCTGTGGTTTGTGAGTTCGAGCCCTGAGTTGGGTTCTGTGCTGACAGTTCAGAGCCTGTTTTGAATTCTGTGTCTTCCTCTCTCTCTCTGCCCCCTCCCCTACTTGTGCTCTGTCTCTAAAAAAATAAATGCTAAATTAAAAAAAAATTCATTGAAGTGCTCAGCTATTTTGATGCTCTCTTTCAACAAAACATGTTGAATGAGTAATAGTAATTCATTACTTTCACTTGTGGTTTTAGAATGCAATCCAGACAAAGAAGGGATTCTTAACCTTCAATTTAAGAGCTTCATCAGAGAGAAACTTACTTTCTCTTAGTTTCTTGAAGACATTTCCTAAATTCATCATTCTATCAAACACATAAAAGGATCAGAATTAAAAACAAAAAAGGCATAGTGCTAGTTAAACCTATCTCCTAACGTGTGACTCCTTTCACAAACAGGGAGGTAGCTCTTTACGTTGGTGAAGCTTGTCTTGAGTTGGTACTGTTTACAGAACACATGAAACAGGTCAGGAGGATGAACTACCAGAGTGGAAGTAACCGAAATGAAATCATAAAAGGGCAATGCTACCTTCTGTTCCCACATGAGTATTTCTTCAGCAAGTAAAGTCTGTTTTCTTTCTTGTCAAAGTATTGATCTTCTCAGTTGTTAGCTGTACTAACTAAAAGGAGATAAAACATTTCCTAAGGTTGTTACCACACCAGTGACATCAACTAATCCCAGTGTATTAGCCACACAGACACATTATCTGACAGGTGGTGTAACTACCATTTTAGCTTTCCCATTGTGCCTGAAGAAATCAAGTTTTAGCAGCATTTTAAACCCAAGAAAACCTTATTTCAGTGAGATTCCTGTTTAAAATATTGTCCACAATGGAGAAGCAAAATAAAATATCTTCTCCTAATTTCTCTCCCATCTGGGAGCACCCTTTTTGGAAAACTCAGTCACTTCAAATACTTATGCCACCACCAGAGAGAAAACAGAAAAATCAAATCCTATCAACTTACATTTCTCTCCTCTAATTATTAAGGTACATAAATAGGTCCCTGCAAATAAAGCAACAAACAGAAACAAAACAACACTTAGTCTTGGTTTGAGCCAGCTGCAACCCCGCGTGCTATTTGGAATTCCACACAAGGAAAGCTCAAACTGCTGACTGACTACCCAAAGGCCTCGAATGCCTTCCTGCCGCTCAGAGACTGCCCTTCATGATCCCTAGCCTGGGGGCCTGCAGGACAAGGCTTTTGGAATCAAACCCACTTGGGTACAATCTCAGCTTTACACTTAGTTGCTGGATGCTATGGATTACTGGCAATCCCTAGAAGACAAGCATTTTTCATCAGACATGCGAACATTACCCTCCAGCCTGACAGGAATATTACTCAACACACATGAAGCCCCCAACTACAGGTGGCTAATCCATGGAAGCTCTAGAACAGACTCCTCTAATCCTCTCATCTGACCACAAGGTACAAACTTCCGCTGGCCGGCCCAGTGTGAGAGCTCTCGTGCCCTGAGTTCACTCTTCTCGCTGCCACACTGCTGCGTTCACAGTGATGCACACCAGCCTCTGAGGGCCACTAAGTGTGAGGCAGCCACCCTGACTCTCAACAGACAGCACCACAGAATCACCACAGTCTGCGGGGCCCGGGCAGCGTCCATTCCCCCCAGTTCATCACCTTCGCTTCTCATTCTTCCCTGGCGTGAATGGCTGCCTCCACCTCAGACCCAAAACCATGGTTAAACCTCTCTTGTGACCCACACCCTGCCTGGCAATGTCTGGCGGCTTCTCTAAGCTTAGGCTTCTTGACAGACTCAAAGAAGGTTTTGTCCGTTTTACATTTCACCAAGAGCCAGGTCATAGCAAGTACTCACTCCAAACCTCAGGCTCGTATCATCACTGTTTCCTCACCATTACTATGCAAAATTACAACCATTTCATTCCCTCTACTCTGGTGATGTGTTCCTCCTCCTGATCTCTTAGGAGATGGCAACTCCCTCCACATTGTCACTTAGGCTCCAAACAGGGAAGAGAAAGTTTTTCAAGAGTTAACAAGTCAATTAGGTATCAGAAGTCACCATATTTATCCCTAGTTGAATGAAAACGCACATCAAGGGGCTCCTGGGTGGCTCAGTGGTTGTGTCTAACTTTCACTCAGGTCATAATCTTGTGGTTCGGGTTCTAGCCTCACATGGGGCTCTGTGGTAACAGCTGGGAGTCTGGAATCCACTTTGGACTCTATCTCCCTCTCTCACTGTCCCTCTCCCACTCGCACTCTGTCTCTCTTGCTCAAAATAAATATTTAAAAAATCCACATCGAATACTAGTCCTGAGAAAACATTGCAAAGAAAACTAAAGCTTAAATTCTTGATATTCTCGAGGCTGTATATAAGAAGGGAATAAAACAAAATTATGTTGGCTGTCAAAACATATTGTTAGTGGGGCGCCTGGGGGGCTCGGTCGGTTGAGTGTCCAACTTCAGCTCAGGTCATGACCTCGCAGTTCATGGGTTCAAGCCCCGCATCAGGCTCTGTGCTGACAGCTCAGAGCCTGGAGCCTGCTTTGGATTCTGTGCCTCCCTCTCTCTCTCTGCCTCTCCCCTGATCACACTGTCTCTCAAAAATAAATAAATGTTAAAAAATTTAAAAACATTAGTAAAAACCTATAGTTCCTGATAAGTACCATAATAGAAATCCAATGAAATTACAATAATTTTATTTCCATAATTAATTCACAGGGTTAAAAAAATAAGAAAAAAATTTTCTATTTAAGTCATGATACTTTACAATTTCTGTTAAAGAACACAATGTAAATATCTTTTTTTGGACCCAAATCCTATTTACATTAAATGAATATTCAACCTATTCAATTTTGAAATTGATAATAGACATTTAAAAATGCACTAAATCATCATTTCCCTTTTTTTTTTTTCAAACCCAGTATCTACACTGAAGTTTAGAACTGGGATTATTTTTAAATCATGAAATAAAGAAAATAGGAAGGCAGGCAGGCAGGCTGGAGGGAGAGATGGGGGAAGGAGGGAGAGAAGGAAGGAAGACAGGAAGGAAGGAAGGGAAGCAAGAAGTTAGAGTAAAACCTTTGTGCTGAGATATGCCTCTTTCATTTTCTAGAACGCTCTTCTGAAATCTTACATGGGGTTGATTATTTGCTGAGTTCATACACATTATAGTACATCAGGTGCCATGATTTTTTCTAGACTGCTACCAATGAAATAAAAGCCATCAAATGAGAAAAAGAATAAAACAGGGCTAGAGCTAAAGCACAAGCTACACCAGAAATGACAGTTAATGTTTCAAAAAAGAGCAAAAAGTGCTCTGCAGATCTGTCACCCCTGATAACTTCTAGCTCAAGCACACGAATCTAGGCAAGATCCAGCTTTGTCACCATTAACATATTTCCCCATTCTAAAGTTCTAAAGGATGATGCGAGGCTGAGGCCAGCCAGCCCCAAACTCTTGCCAGGATACTGAAACATTATCACGCCATCAAAAAAGCCACCTAGGAACCTGTGAGCTTCCCTTGTCCCTTGTCAGCCAGCCCCAAGTGCAGGGCAAGTGTAAAGGAATATGAACATACCTATTACTTCTTATTTATGTTTCTTTTTGAAGGGAAGTTTTCTACAGTGGTGAGGAGAGAGGGGAAATACTCATTTAGACATAAACTCCAAAGTATTCTGTTCTTCCAGAAAAGGTCTGCCCTCAAGAAAAACCAAGAGTGATTTATGGTGCTGTTATGCCCAGATTTTAATATCGCCCCCTAAAACCAGAGATTACCTGGGAGACCGAATCACGCATGCAAAAGCAAAGGGCTTTATTACGAATTTAGGCCCGGCCAGCCTAAATTCGGGCTCACAGACTTTAACAACACAGTGGATCCACGTGGAGTGAGCCCCGAACAAAGGCAGGGTAAGGCTTTTATGAGTTTGGGAAGGGGGAGTTACAGGAAATAGTGACATAGGTGCAGTGACCCAATCATAATGGTACAACAGTATTGGCAGCAGCTCTAACCATACACACTGTTCAGAGTGTTCGTTACTGTTGGCGGGACCCAATTACAACATTTAGGGTATCTTTGAAATTAACCAATTACAGAGCGAGTTCAGGGTCTTGTTTGGTGACTATGGGGTTAACTTTAACACTAGGTCACAGGGTCCTATCTAAAGTTCCCCTCTGCCTGTCTCCCCCTTAGGAATGTGGGGAGAGGTAGCCGGGCTTTCCTGATTGGATACCGCAGTGGTCTGCTTTTGCTCCGGGCAAAGGATGACAGCCAAATGGCCAAATGGTTCTGAAGCGACTAACCTTAGGCCTTCTAGTTTAGAGGGGAAACAAAGCCTGTCATGGTGTCTGTTTGGTTCAGCCTTACAGTGCAAACGGTGGTAATTATAGCCCAGGGGACGGGACCTGTTGGCAGGAAGAGCTGCACTGGGAAGTGAGGAGTGATTGGTTGTATGCTTTTAAGTCTGGGGTGGGGGGGAGCCGCCTGGGTGGCTCAGTCGGTTAAGCGTCCAACTTCGGCTCAGGTCATGATCTCACGGTTCCTGGGTTCGAGCCCCGCGTTGGACTCTGTGCTGACAGCCCAGAGCCTGGAGCCTGCTTCAGATTCTGTGTCTCCCTCTCTCTCTGACCCTCCCCCCTCATGCTCTGTCTCTCTCTCTCTCAAAAATAAATAAAACATTAAAAAATAAATAAGTTTGAGGGGTGGGAAGGGTAGAGATAACCTAAGTCTGTAAAGCAGCCATGAGTACCCTGAGCAGGGCCACACTGTGCATGTCTCAGGTACTTATCAGTGGGCTGCAAGTTGTGAGAAAATTTAATTTTGACTATGATTCTCTTACCTTTCTGCTCCTCCTCATTTCCCCCCATGAACAAGTTTCTTTACTTTGAGAGGAAGACAGAGAGAGTGAGCAGGGGATGGGCAAAGAGAGAGGGAGGATCTGCTCTCATATTGCTAAGCCCAATGCGGGATTGAACTCACAAACCATGAAATCATGACCTGAGCTGAAATCAAGGGTCAGAGGCTTAACTGACTGAACGACCCAGGCGCCCTGAAAAATTCTGACTCTAAATCTTTAAGGTTGTTGAAAGTGGAAGGCCTCATCTTCTGTAGCGTCTTCCTGCTGAAAAGAGACATAGAGATGTCCCTACCTAATAAGTCAACACTGATTAATACAGAATGTATACGGGAGTTAGGAAAAGTGGAGGCAGCCGAGTCCAATGTGGACATCAAAGAAGTATCTCTGTGGACAGTAAGGACCATCTGTCAACCTAAAGTTATTGTAGTGATGGAGTCTTGGCACCAAGCAGAGAAACTCTGGGAAATGCAACATGTGAGAATTAGGATGGCTATAAGAATGAGAAGTCCAACAAGGAGACCCTTAATAGCTGACCTCAGTCCTCTGAACCAGGAGCTTAACCAGTCCTTGAAAGAGAGGGAAGTATTTTGTAGAGCCTTAATTTGAGTATGCCTGTCAGTTGGTAACCGTGTCATATTTTTGTGATAATCAGGAGTACATGCATAGCACTCTGCTTTAAGGAAGCCTAGGTGCCTCCTTGGGGTGCAGTTAGGATATCAAGGGCCATTCGGTTTTGGAAGGCACTTTTTAAACTGAGCTGGGTCTGCTTAAGTATGCCTAATTTATGCTTGGCTAGAGGCTCTATTTGCATTTTACATCAATAGAGGTGGCCCCTGGGGCAAATATGACTAAGGAATAAAACCATCAAGAAGCCCTCTTTGTCTGATGTCTAACTTCAACAATATTCTAATTATGAGGAATCACTGCCAAGTGGGAGAAAACTCGTCTCAGGAGATAAGGGCATCCCCAAGTGCATCATCCAATCCAGGCGTAAGCCAAGCGGGGCCTTCCATGATCTCCACTGAGTTAGCCCCGTGGACAGGGGCGCGCTCTGGTTTTGTCATTCCAGCCACACAGAATTGGTCAAGGTGACTGCTGAGTTTACCATTGCGGGGGAATCCATCCCATTTTCCAGCTATTCAAATAATCATATGCCCATGGAGTCCTGTTATTATCCCCATAGAATATCTATCCGTGAGCTATTGTGGCAGTTTCTCTGAAGTTTACCTCAAGTTGTCTAGCTTAGGCAAACCACAGACATTCAAAGACAATCTGAACCTGAATTTCACATCTGTAAAGATGTGTTTTTGAAACACAATTTTCTCTCCAAAATCACCCTATTTCCAGAGATAGCCAAATCAAGACTAATTCCTTTGAAAAACAAGTTCAGTTTTACGATACTTGGCCTAATTATTGACATAAGCTCCACACGAATAGTGACTGACCATATAGGTCTTTACAAATTAACTTTGCTGGAACTTTTTATAAAGAATCTTGGTTGAACTTTTAGTAGCTGCTCTAGGCCAGAGTCCCAGCCAAATACTTGCCATCAGACATGCCCGCAACACCCATAGACGTGGGCGAATTCCTCTTCCTAAGGTCCCCTGTACCTCGCAGGGAGCAATATTCCTTACTCTTCTTGTAGGGGGGCTGGGAAATCTGTAAAAAGTATCAGGCCAACAGTTCCAAAGGCCTTTACGGGCTTAAGTTTCTTTTCTTTAAATGTTCATTTATTTTTGAGAGAGAAAGAGAAGGAGGGATTGAGTAGGGGAGGGTCAGAGAGAGGGAGACAGAGGATCCTAGCAGGCTTTGTGCTGGTGCAGGGCTCAAACTCAGTACTATGAGATCATGACCTGAGCTGAAGTCACTTAACTGACTGAGCCAGGCGCCCCCTGGCTTTATGTTTCATAAAGGCAACCTTAGTTCCTTAAAGCTTTATGGTCATATCCGAGTCTATGTATGTCTCTCTGAAATATGACATTCCACTCAAAGTTTTGGTAAAATAACCACTACATGACATTAAATGAACTGAAAAAAATATGATTTGTGACTTTTGTTTGAAACATTACTGGTTCTCTGTTTTCTCTTCCAAATTGGGAAGACCTTAGGCTCTAGGCGGATCATGGAGCCTCCTTGTGGTTCTTTCTCCCCTTCTCTCTCCCTCTGCCTCTGCCCCTTTCTACAACTTGTGCTCTCTCTCTCTCTTTAAAATAAAAATTTAAAAAATCCCAGTGCAGCTCTTTCTGCCCATGGGTTCTGTCCCTGTGCTATAATAAAATCACCTTTTTGCAACAAAAACATCTCAAGAATTCTTTCTAAGCTGTTCGCTCTCTCAAACCCCAATCTTCAAAAAATTTCTAATTTCATCAAAACCATGTATGAACTTGTGAAAATTAGTGATGGGAAACCTTTAAAAATGGGCACAGCATGTTTGGATCGGGGAGCTCTCCCCTCCTACCACGACGAATTAACTGTAGACACAACAGGAAGAGAAGGACCTGACCTTACAAAGACTTGGCCTTGCATGTGGATACTCATCTCCTACTCCAGCCAGAGGGAACAAACTCTTTCCTCACCACCCCCATCTCTGCAACAGCTCAGACAATGAGAAGCCACCACATTTCAAACTCCTATTTTACTCAATGGGCCTTTAATGAGCATTTCCTACTTCCCCCTTTTCTTCTTAAGAAAGGGTGCCCCTCCTTTGTTTCCTGTACTTGCTCAGGTTTTGCGACAGCTTGTATGTCCCAGATTGCAATTCTCTTTCATTCCTGAATAAAACCATCTTCTTCTGGTAAAATAACTGGCAGTTTCTCTTTTTAAGGTTAACAATTCTTGGTGATCAGAAGTGGGCTCCAGAGACGAACCCAAATGCTCCAGAGCCGGCCAGCAAACAGGTGCAGTATCCATGGGGCTGTCGGAGCTGCTTTCAGGCCCACCCTGCGGTTTTAAGGACAAGTTTTCTCCTGGACGTCAAGCTCCGCACCTCATTATCTCAGTTCTCCAGGATTTATTTGGGATCTTTTGTTTGTTTAAATAATCTCTGGGGTACTCCTTTGGCCTTTGGCATAATTCCTGTTTGGAATGAGACTGCTAATTGGACGGGTCTAGCCTTGATCTCAGTCCTTTTCAACATCAGACCTTTCCAGTTGGAACTGTGCCAGTCGAAATTATGAAGGCCCTTGTCTTATTCTCCTTTGCAAACTGGACTCTTCCCATTGGAACTCTGCCTGTTGGAACTGTGCTAGCCTTCCGTCTATGATCTGTTTGGGGCTCCACTGTTCTCTCTGGGACTGTGCTGGCCTTTGGTCTGATTGCTTCTGGAAACAGGCTGTCTCTGAAAACCTTCTAAGAAATGGGATCCCAGACATCAAAATGCTTTAAAGGCATCCTGCTCACTGGGACTCTGGATGGTTTTATGTTTAAAAACTATGGTCCTTCTCTGTATGCACATTTACAAATAAATAGACTGACTTAATCAGAAATAATTTAGAATTCAGTGGCCATGATGGGAAACTTTCGGTCATCTCAAACAATTTTCTCAAAGCTAAATTGGACAACCACGGTTCTAAAATTGACAAAACTGAATGGGATGCCTATTTCATTAAGTATTTTGAAGCTTCCTAGTGATATCAAGAATCAAAAATTATATCTCTCCAAATACAATTTACAAACTAAATGAGGCAGGCATAGATTAAGACAAAAGGGGGCTTCTGAGTCTTCTTCTTCCCTTCCCCCCACCTCCCTGTCTACAGAGAGGCGGCAACCACCTTGTGCTCAGGCCACATCTCAGCCCTGCCTCGGTGCCCATCTTCCTGCCTGACGTAGTGTGTAAGGCCCTGGCTAAGGCCTCAGATTTTTCTTTTCCTTTTCTTTTTAATCTCAGTTGTAATGTCCCTGATTGGCAGTTCATAAGAGCTTCTCCAGGGTCCCTTCCAGGCCAAGAGCCAATTTTTGCAGCTTCGTCTGAATATCTGGGGCTGAGTGACAGATGTGTTCTTTAAAATCATCTCAGCCTCAGGAGTGTCAGGGAGATAGCCACATATTTAATGGGAGCCTCCCTCAGTCTCTCCAGGAAGACCATCGGGCTCCCATTTTGTGTTTTTTAAAATAGTGGCTAATGTACCATAATTTAAGGGGTTAACCTTAGACCTCCTTAATTTCTCTAAGCACAAACTTGGAAGTGGTGACAATACCATTTCTTAATGGGATGGTCATAGTCCCAATTAGGATCCTGGGATGTAATCACCTGGGCCCCAGGAGGAACTTGGAAGTTCCCTAGAGGTCCTCCAACCCCATGATAATTAGTGAGTTGTCTTTATTTTTTTCTTTCATAATTTATGGATCAAAATCATCCCAACTTTTCAGAATGCATCCCAAAGGAGTACTGGCCTTGGTTGAGGAATTGCCCATCTATAGGAAAAGGAAGAAGAGTCATCGCTTATCTTAATTTTCCATAGCTGGCCAGGAGAGGCCTCATGTCCTGGCCCTGACAGCTGGACAGGAGAAGCCGCCTCATGTCCTGGCCCTGCATTTTGGCCCGCTATTTGGCAGCCAAAAGCTCTGTCAGTCTCGTGAGGTGCTGGGAGCAGTCACTCTAATCTAGTCACTTCACCCTACCTCTGAGAGCTGACTTTGTCTTCCCTGATCTCTCCTATCCCTCTGTTTTCCACCTGCAGGACTTTGGGGGTAGTGAATGTGACTAAGAAAGACTTTTCTGGCTGTAGAAGGATGCACTAATTTTATTTTGGCCCAACAGTAATCGTCTTTACAAGTATATTTTAAAAGGCTTGCAAAAACCATTTTTTGTAAGGATAAAATTGGCTTCCAGGAGGGCTAAGAAGGCCAAAGTAGAGGTCTATTCCCTTGCCTTTTTCAGTAGTGCCCACAGATAAATGTTCCAGCCATGTGGGTATCCATTTTAGAGTATCTCGGTTGTTATAAATTGGCATACACTGGGCTAAGTGTAGCAAAATGGCTCCTATGTATGCCGGTAAAAGCCTTCTGTATATTACAGTCATCTCTCCCTTAAATGGCAAAGGCATCCATTCCTGTGATAAACAGAAACAACCCAAATGTGGAGCATTTGGAGTGGCAGTGAGGACATGATCACCATCTCCCCAGCCTCTGGATCAAAGGAGGGGAAATTTCAACAAAGGCTTGAATAAAACAAGTCAAAAGGGCAGGCTGTCCTGCTGTCCTGCCCTTTTGGTTAAAATCCTATTTTTCTATCTTTTTTTGGCAGACAAAAGTGGGGGGGGAAACCCTTTTTTTACTTTTTTTTTTTTTTTTTTAAATCAAAAGCATACCAACAATCCAAGAAACTTCTGCTTTTTAAACAGAGAGGAGGCCAGGTTTCGTTCCATCTCACGGCCACGTAGTGCTCCACTGTATGTACATACACCACATCTTCTTGTCACGCTAAGGGAAGTAAGTCAGGCGGAGAAGGACAGATACCGTATGTTTGCACTCATAGGTCCAACAGGAGAGACCTGGCAGGGGACCACAGGGAGGGGAAAGGGGGAAAGAGAGCGGGGAAGAGTGAGGGACACAGATCAAGGGAGACTACTGAATACTGGAGATGAACCATGGACTGAAGTGGGGGGGGAGGGGTGATGGTCATGGTGGGGGGCACTTGTGGGGAGAAGCACTGGGTGTTATATGGAAACCAATCTGACAATAAACTATTATAAAAAAATAAAGAGTAGGGCAGAATTTTCATCTTATACCAGTGTACTTTTAAAATCCATTTCTTTTCATTTAGAGCAGAAATCAATGATATCAAAATCAAGAAAACAGTAGAACAGATCAATGAAACCAGGAGCTGGTTCTTTGAAAGTAACAAAATTGATAAACCCCTAGTCAGATTGATCAAAGTGAAAAAGGAAAGTACCCAAATAAATAAAATCAAGAATCAAAGAGGAGAGATCACAACCGATAATGCAGAAATAAAACACAATCTTAAGAGAATATTATGAGCAATTATATGCCATTTAATTGAGCAATCTGGAAGAAATGTAGAAATTCCTAGAAATATGTAAGCTACCAAAAATGAAACAGGAAGAAATAGGAAGTTTGAACAGACCCATCACCAGTAAAGAAAGTGGATTATTAGTCAAAAATATCACAGAAAAACAAGAGTCGATGACTGAATGGCTTTCCAGGGCAACTTTACCAAATAGTTAAAAGAGGAGTTAACACCTATTCTTTTGAAGTTTTTCAAAAAAATTGAAATGGAAGGCAAGCTACCAAATTCATTGTATGAGGCCAGAGTTACCTTGATTCCAAAACAAAGACCCCACTTAACAAAACTACAGAGCAATTTCCCTGATGATACTAGCCAAACCAGATCCAACAATACACTAAAATAATTATTCACTACGATCAATTATTCACTACGATTTATACCTGGGATGCAAGAATGGTTCAATATCTGCAAATCAATCTATGTGATATATCACATTAATAAAAGAAAGAATAAGAACCACATGATCCTTTCAATAGGTGCAGAGAAAGTATCTGTCAAAATATAGTATCCTCTCTTGATAAAAACCATCAAGAAAGGAGGGATACAAGGGTCATGCCTCAAGATCATAAAAGCCAGATACAAAAGACCCACTTCTAATACCATCCTCAATGGGGAAAAACTGAGACCTTTTATTCTAAGGTCAGGAACATGACAAGGAGGTCAATGCTCACCAATGTTATTCAGCATACTGTAGGAAATCCTAGCCTTGGCAATCAAACAACACAAAGAAATAAAAGACATCCAAATTGGCAAGGAGAGAGTCAAAATTTCAATCTTGGCAGTTGATCTAATAGTCTATGTGGAGAATCTAAAAGATACCACCAAAAAAAAACCCTGCTAGGACTAATTCATAAATTCAGCAAAGTCACAGGATATAAAATCAATGCACAGAAATCAG